>CABEEJ010008259.1:0-25002 GCA_901482245.1 Timema douglasi
AATCAAATAAAGATATTGATATTAGCCTTAACCAAGAACACAACTAAATCGTAGCATCCTTTAAATATGGAAACATTTCTACGCACATATTTCTTGAAATGAATAGTCAATCTATGAATAATATGATTACAGTTAGGATTAAAAATATCCATCCTTTTTTAATCATATTTAATCCATTTGTTTAGTAGTGTTACCTTTAATTATATAATTCTTTATAAAGAGAGCAACGTGGAGGCCGTGCAGACCAAATGTTAGACTCCTCGAGTATATTTAGATGATGTTTATAAGTTCCAAATTATTGGACGGATTAAAAGAGATTATTTTATTTATTTTAAATAGGCTTAAAAATCACCTTTTTTTCTTTCTCTCTAGAAATTTCCACTGACATACCTTTTTTTCCTGCATGAAATCACACATATTTTTTATGCACCCGGAATACTTTTTTATCCGCCAGTCCAATCCTTCACCTACTTGATTATTAGTTGTTTGTATACATATTTTTTAAATTGAAACTATCCGACAGTGTACATATATTCAAATATTCTTTAAACTGGACTTGTAAAGTAATACCACGGCCACTATTCCCACATGGGCTCAAGAAATTGATTTTTGTTTCCTCTACACCTAAACATGTATAATTTACTTTAATGTGTAAGATATATTCTATAACTATCATTTTTTGTAAATAAATATTACAAGTGTACTTTTGATGGTGTGAGATATATTTGTATAAACTTTTATTTGTGTGTAAATAAATAGTCCAAGTGGTTTAATTTATTAAGAGGGAGAATTATTCAATTAATGTGTGCGTAAGTATACATGGCGATATCCTACCTGATACTGAAGATGCGGTGCAGTAATAACCCAAGCAGGCCTACCTAGGTTTGTGATGGGATATCTTGGTGCTTCGTATCAGACGCACATTTATACCAGTTAGGATGAGAGTGTGATTATTTTAAATGACGAAAGAGAGTGCAAGACACGAAGAGAAACACAGAGGAGTTGAGCCGCGGTGGTGACGCACGTCCACCTTTGATGAAAACACTTTGAGAACTAACAGGGAACGCGCGTAAAAATACGAGAGCAATTGTACCACCCTTACAAAACATAATTAAGAAAGAAAAGGTGCTAATCAGAAAAATGGGATAATTACATAAATTAATAATGAATTAATATAAGAAATATTTAATTAAGTAAACAATAATGAAATGAATACTAAAATAATAAAATATAAAGAAATAAATACTAAACACCAAGTATACTTTTAATGGCGTGAGATATATTTGTTTAAACTTTTTATTTGTGTGTAAATAAATATTCCAAGTATACTTTTCGTGGTATGAGATATATTTAAAAACAAACTTTCGGTACTAATAATTATATCGTTTTTAGCAGGAGTGACAGAACTTTATATTTGTTGATGTGCCAAAGGTCCTAGGGTTTTAATCCTGTGTCAATATGGAGTATATTAGCTTTGTCTATTTGAATCTACATAGAACGTTGAAACACAACAAGGTTCTTTGACTTAGGGCCATTCAGAGTGCTATGACCCGTTGCTTCAAAGAACTTGGGGCTCATAACTTCCACAGGGTGTGGGGGTCGTTGGCACTCTCTTTCTGCTTCGGGTTGTTGAGACATAGAATTTTCCACAAGGAGGCATCTAACCCCCCATACTCACCTCGTCCATGACACATGGTTAATGTCGAGTGGAGGGGGAAAAGAGAAAGGAAGTAGAAGAGGGTTATGACGAGATGCGGGGAAGTGAAAGGGATTCTCGCAACTGCCAGCTGCTCGGCGGCCCACACTCATCTCTAAGCGACCAGCCAAAGAAGACGGTCCCAACGTTCACTAGCGATGCCGAATGAGGAGTGTCTGGCACCGTAGACTGCACGCCAATAAATAAATAAAAAATTCCAACGCCCCATCCCAATCCTAACCAATGAATAAAAAACCCTTTGATCACAAACCAAAAACAAATGATCATACATAAAAAACAAATGAGCCCACATAAATAACCAATAAAACAAGAAAATACAGGTACCAACATGTTTAGAACAAGAACCAACATGTCTGTCGAGGGGGTCAGGAGGAAGGGGGGATGTAACCCCAAGAAGTATTATGATCAGAGTTGTGCAGTCAGTACTCCAAGCCGTTCTTTAACTCCAATTCTAAATTCTATATTTTTCTACTGTCCGACTCAGACTCCGTCATAACTGTTGACTCGATGACTCCAACTCCCTGGTTAAGATATTATTTTAAAACATTATGTACTAAAAGTTTCATATCCATTTTTTTAGTTATTATTACATTATTGTTATTGAATTTCAACTTTATTTTACTAAAGATAGATTTTAGTATTTATATTATAAGAAAGAAAATATATATTTGTTTTTATAATATATATAGCCCACTTACCTCCCTTTTGAGGTAAGAATGAATTTGCTATTAATTATTCAAAATAAAATTTTGATAAAAAATTAATTAAATTTATAAATAACTACAGAAAGCATACTATATCCTATAAACGTAATTGGCCGAGAATGTATCCAGTAAGTGATCATCAGTTCTAAACCACAGAGTGGCAAAATTTGTAATATCAGGTGTGTGTGGTCGCTGTGACGAAAAGAAGATAGGCCCGGTCAAGGAAACTTGCTAAAACATTCTTGTTGATAGGATTGTTTATAAACACCGATTAATCACGTGCAAAGCCGAAAAGTCGTTCATCAGACAGTAAATTCAGCGTGGCGCTGGTTCTACAGATCAAGGAACACTTGAAGAAGGTAGGGGAGTTGAGGAGGCCAGAATAAGTTTCTATCGTTACTTCAAGTTGGTAGACTCGGTATTGCTAGATGTCATGACACGTGTTGATAGTCCTTGTTGGGACTCGAGCTCGACGGGCTCAGTGATAACGGTCAGGGTTCGTGTATTGTCTTAGAAACGATCCTAAAGATAGAAATGTCGGGTGTTTTTTTTTATTCCCCGATTTATCTTATAATGAGGTTAGAATATGTATTTTTTCATTACACTTAAAAATATATATATTATGATTACCTATTTATTTTTGGTGCACATTTTTTACCACCCGTTCGGGCTATCAGTTTATTTATACTAATATGTGGGTTAAATATGAGGAAGGTACAATGTATACTGAATGTACCCGCATTTTTAGGGAATGGGAAACCATTTTATAAAAACTATCCTCAATAAACCCGACAGAAATTCGAGCCTCGATCTCCCCATTACTGGGTGTATATTATATCGCAAGACTAACGTCTTAGACTATGCAACCTATGATGCAGTTCTAATTGGGTGTAATATTTTTAAAAAAATTAGTGAATCATAACGTATGGTATAAATGAGAACTCAAAGGTTATTTTCTTTTTTATACGCACTATCCCACATGGGCTATTTAGCGTCTTGAGATTTGAGATAGAAATGAGGAAGATAATAAGATGTAGTTCCTCCCTATTAGTGCGGAGAAAGTATGGGGAAACAACAGTGATGGAAAACCATTCCCAGTGCACCCGGCAGATTTTTGAACCTCGAACACCTCCTGACCACCCATACAGACTCACCTTTAAACTATATGATCAATGGTGTAGATAAACTATGTCACATTAATAGAAATTAATGTTCAAATAAAGTATAGCACTACATCACGACTTGGTGTTAGTAAATATTTATATACATTTAATGCTGGTATAATCCATATGGCAATTAGCGACTAGCCTATATTTTAAAGTGTATCAATCGATACTTTAATCGCTAACCTAAATCGATATTAAGTCTATTTAAAACTTAATCGGGTAAATTTGAATAATATCACTATCCGCTTAGTTTATCATATGCTTCATTACATTTGGCCTTTTTTTGTGGTGAGGGCGTAGATGTTTTAGTCCTCACTGGCTCTACTCTAATGTCCCTTCCTAAATAGTTTACTCCTCTCTCTATTAGCAAACTCAGATACATTTTATTTAAATACTAACTTATTCATCCTCCCTCAGTATTGTTAGTATGCAGATAGCCCGAATAGGGGAAAAATACGTGTTGCACACACACACACACACACACATGCACGCACACATAAGAAGAGTAAATTTTATAGGAGAGTGGCTTAAGAAATAATTATTATATTATTTTAAAATAATAATACTAAGTGACAATTGTACTCATTTTACATTAGTATTTCTTTAAATTAACCCTTATTAGGTCACCACTTACAGCAAGCTTATTTTAAAGTTAATTTCATCGCATTTTATTGTAGCTTGATTTATTTTAAATACGTCATGTTGCATTAAAGAAATGAAAGCATTTAAATTCGCCCCAGTGTGGGTAGGCAATACTTCTGACGGAACCACCTTGCGGGACTGCTTGCTCACCCCTGATTGTTGGTGACACCGTTTGCATACTTCTCAGCCCCATATCACCCAGTGACTCATTGGCTTGTTTTTATCTAGAAAAGGATAGAGAGAGGGGGAAATGGAGAGGGGGTAGAAAAGGATACAAAGGGGTTGGGGTAATATATTTTGAGAATAGAGAAAAACATATATCAGTTTCAAAATGTTTTATGTTGAGTTCCACTTAATCCACTAAAATGTAGATACAAGTTGTATATAGACCCCATGAGAAAATAATACCTGTATGGTATGTGATATTATTTTATTAAGATACATTGTTTTATCACAATAAGTGGAAATTAACCTTAGCATCTATATAGGACCGAGACTTCAATATAGGGACAGCTTATTTGAACAAATATAGTCAGTCCCCTTCCTGATTTTACAGTAATCATTTTGCATGAGAGAACTGTTTTCACTAGAGCTACCTTTATATAATAATATTTATATAAAAATTAGCTTCAATAGTCTTTTATTCTTAATGTACATGTTTATTAGGTACTTATATATTTATAAATATAAATAAATACGATATATTTATATATTATATAAATTATGTATATTTATATATTATATAAATTATGTATATTTATATATTATATAAATTATGTATATTTATATATTATATAAATTATGTGTATTTATATATTATATAAATTATGTATATTTATATATATATAATGTATAGGTATTTATGTATAATATAATATATATATATATCTATCTAGTACCTCCTTTAAACTTTGCTTTCCTTTCGAGCCCCCACAAGCCTTTCCCAGACCCAAACTTTTAGAGCATTTATTTCAATAGTAGTTGTATATATTATAAATATTTATATTAAAAATCCAAAACCAGTGAAATTTTTTCAAGGTTAGCCTTGACGAATATACCCACTTCGGTGGCCACAAGTCCAAAGGAATCATTCTCGCAATATACTGGGCTGGCGATGACAGAGATAATCGGAGATCGATTAAAAAACCGGTGTTCCCAAGTTGATATTCTTAAATTTTTATCCACTCATTCTATATGGTTATGTATCTCTCTCCATGCACATGTGGGCACACACTTCTTATTATCTCATTCTTAACAAATTAGAGTAATTAATTAGTACAGACGCGTATGACCCGAACGAGTAGTAAGACATGGTGACAAAATATATGTTTATTATAATCTTTAGGGTTAAAAATGAAACTGAATCCAATACGTCAATATTCAGGGACATGGTAAGGTCTTTAACCCGAATGCAGCATTTAAGGGACAAGCTAAACATATTATCCAAACGGAAATACTTGAAAAACAATGTAAAAAGCGAACCTTTGTAGTAAAAATATTATTTAAAAAAAATCCACAAACGCTAACCTTGCCACGAAATCCAACCCACTAACAAAAAGTTACTGGCTTAAGATAGTTTTAAATATATCTATAAAAGAATTTAATATTTAAAGTAAAACTAATTTTATAAATCAAGAAATTAGCTAAAATATATTTCCGGGTGGTCCACCGGGATCGATTAACGATTTGTCAAGAGATAGTAATACGAGAAAATAGTGCATTATATAGTGTATTATTGTGTGAAATTAATGATGATTATAATATACTTATTTGTATTACACTCAATAGTAACAGTACGAAAATTTATGTTGTTTTATTATATACTTTTATTACTATTTTGAAAATGTGTCTTTTAAGAGTATTACAATTTAAGTAGTTAGCTACACAAAATCCCCACAAATAAATGTAAATTTATATTGATGAGAACCGTAAGATTTCTGTAGTGTACATGAAGGCATACCATCACGAAACTAATTATGATTAGCAGGGTTAATTCTATGAAATATCATTTCCATTAAAGTTTTATTAATCAATTAAGTAATGTCATAATTTAATTAAACAAACTATCAATATAAATAGAAGGATAACTCAAGACTTACTTACAAATCTAAAACACAAGAATTAATAATATATAATAAAGTATCTTAATTACTTTATTCACATTTGATCTATTAAACAGAGTTAACTTTGTTAGGAAAATTAGTAAATCAGTTTTAAAATTATATTTATGAATTCTTTAAATAAAAACCATTTCTTTGCTAAATCATAAATGCCTTGTTTCAGATTTTATTGGGGGAAATAAGCCAATAATGAGTTATTAATTATTTTTAGTCTGATAAATATCGTGTACACTGTACACCAAGGCTTTGGATGCAAAATATTTAAATCAATATCTCCTGGAGTTTCTTGTTCTCCTATTACCTCAAAACAGAATTTTCCTGTTTCTGATTTTAATAAATTGATGACATATTTGAATGCACTTCCCGAACGAACCTTATAATTAATACCTCTTGGATGGTCCTAGTCTCCTGATAACTTCTTTGAAAATCTGGTCCTATTTCTGACAAATAAATGGTCAGCTGTTAATTAATTGTTTATTTGATTTGTTTGATCAGGCTCATAAACCCGACCATTTTACTATCAAGTACTAGAAAAGTAAGACATACCAAGAGGTATTTATTATATTTACTAATCGTTTCGCTGAGGGCTCTGTCTGAGAAACAGGACTAGAATGTTATCAAGTATTAAGAGAATAGGAATTCAAACAGTACAGATTGGAATATAAAAAAATTAAACGTCATATTTATTTATCTCTGATAAAAACTAAAACAATAACAACCCATAATTAGTAATTGACTTGTATTTTTTTTTCTGTTGAATTTTTATTAAAATAATTTACATTTAGTTGAAACGATTTTATGCAATGATGTACTTAACAATTTATTTTTTTGTTAATATAATTGACGTTTAGTTAAAAGGATTTTATACTAAGATAGATGTGCAGTACTAACAAAAATCGATTTTTAATTGCCCCCACTCATACAGTACTATTTTCTTTATGTGGGCCTATCAATCAAACAAAATAGAGTAAGTACTACGGGATAAGTTTTTATATTTACAATGTTTAGGCCAGTGTCTGTCTGCCGTTAAGTATCGGTCGACTTATTGACGGTGTATTGAACGATTTTATATCAGTCGAAAAACTATACTAAGAGATTATCCTGGTCTAAGGTACTCCATTTTTGGACAGCAGAACAATGGCAAGAGGTATTTTTTACTAATTGTTCATAACGTAAGGCTTATATTTGAGCTTATGAACGCACACTCTATTACTATAACCATGAAAACAATTCCGGGTTCAGCCAGACTGACAAGCGAGCTATTGCGTAGCCAAACTGGCGAGCGAGTGAGCGACTGGGTGGCCAAACTGGCGAGCAACTGAGCGACTGCGTGGCCAAACTGGCGAGCGAGTGAGAGAAAGAGCGAGCGACTGAGCTATTGCGTAACCAAACTGGCGAGTTACTGAGCGACCGGGTGGCCAAACTGGCGAGTTACTGAGCGACTGCGTGGCCAAACTGGCGAGCGACTGAGCGACTGGGTGGCCAAACTGGCGAGCGAGTGAGCTATTGTGTAGCCAAACTGGCGAGCGACTGAGCTATTGCGTAGCCAAACTGGCGAGCGACTGAGCGACTGCGTGGTCAAACTGGCGAGTGAGTGCGTGATTAGCAGATAGCTCTCAATAGTTGTTGACGGGGAGGCAAAGGTTTGAGTCTTGGCTCAGTGAACTGAACGTGTTTTGACAAGTGATTTATTGTTATGGTTTCCCCATCCTCTCTCCACGCTAATGGTGATTCTGATTATAAAAAGCCTACTTTGATTATAGTATTTAAATGTTTTAACATATCAGTATTACATATATATCTATTTATATATAGTTTGTGGTTTTACCAATTAAATTAGGTCGTTAGTAGCAACTATGCTAAACCTATCAATAATTATAAAAAAAAGTCAAATATCATGTCAAATTGAGAAGTTTTCCTAGCACTCAATGAACCAACATACAATAATATTGCCCAGCGCCTGTAAACTAGACTGTACCGGCTCGAGCGCGCGCTCTTGAAAATTAGGGTCAGTTCTATCTTTCAAGCGCGTCGCTCCAGTCTGGCTACCTCTCATTACAACCAATGGGTTATATTTTATTTTCTAGTCGCTCTCCCAATCTGGCCGTACTATAGCTTTCTCTTTGGATATATGTTATCAATACCTACAAAATAACATTAAATATATAGTAAAATGTTATCAACGTTGGCAGAAAAAAAAGTTTGTTATAAAATACCTTTCCAACGGAAATTAGACTTTAGTAGCATCAAGTGTAAATAAATTTAAACCCTGATTTTTATAGAAACTAGCGCGAATTTAAGGGGGGGAACAGGGGGCACTTGCCCCCTCCCCCTTATATAGAATATTTGAATTTTTTTCTAGACTAATGGAAGGGGAGAGTGAGGGCTTTGGTGGCGACCATTGAGGTTGTATATTAATTTATGGAGTGTAAGTACAGAGTAATTACTTGTGGGGGTGAAGCTGGGCTTGAACTCAGCATGGTGAATGAACCAGTCATGGATGGAAGGGGAAATGTTTTTACGTTCAATGTATCTGTGCCCTCCCTTCCCCCCTTTTACAATTTCTAAATTCATGTTTGTATAGGAAGCCTACTTTCGACCAGTGTTAATGATTGAAAGTCATTCAAATTTGACAATCTTGATACATGTCTTAGTTAATTAAAAAGTTAATATAAAATTTACCAAAGGCTTCCAGTAACACTCCTTATATCATACATTACTGTATAATTCATACATACACAATAAACTAGATGGAATACTAATATAAATACAAGTATTGTAATATTTTAATTTACGTCATTGTGACAACCTTAGTTTCCAGTTTTCAAATTAAGGGATTCCCATAAAAATCCGACTTTAGTGTGTGGTGGGTGTGTAACTTAACTAACTTGGAGGACACAGAGCTCTTTTTAAAGGATACCATTAATTATCCTAATCCTTCTATTCTCCAAGGACACGCGCGGCCGGTCAACTGCTCTGCATGGACTTGAATATTTAACAAATCTTACAATTTATTAATGGATTAAGTTGCCAAAGCTATAATATTTGTTAGTTATGGTTACGTCCACAAATATATATCATACTCTTTAAGTTGAAAAATGGCACTCCAACACTAGATGACTCTTGGATAGCTCAGTGATAAGAGCATTAGCTTACAAAAACAAAGGTACTTGGTTCGATTCTTTTGTCCAGGTGTAATCTTTCATTTTAAATAATATATTTACGGAGCCCATACCAGTGAGCATTCGGAAAGGGTGTCGGTCTCATTCTAGATTTATTTGTTTTAGATCGGAGGATGGGGTTTGAACACTGGTTAGATGTACTGAGGTATTCTGAATTAAATACTTCCCCACTCTCCCACCCCATAAATGCGGGTACGTTTCTCCTACAGTATTCCTTCCTCGTCGCTTTCCTATCAGTGTGAATAACCCAGGCGGGTATTGAAACACAACAAACAAAATACATATGAATGTATATGTTTAGACATGCAATTCTAAACTAGGTTCTATTAATAATATTAATTAGCATAATTTGTGTAATAAGTGTTACTTCCGCTCGGACTAGTCACGTGAGAAAGAGAGAAACCATTTAGAAAATAATATCCTACTTGGGGTTCAAACTCCTTCCCTGATAACCTAGCCAGTTGCTTGAGTGACGACTTCACAGTGTGACCACCATTACGGATAATACCAACTATGAATGGATACAGTCTACCCCAAGGATATAGTACTTTATGTTGTCTCGAAAGGACGTTTTACACTTAATTTATTTGCCATATAGAAGATATCCAGAATCTACTGGCACATTTTATTTTACTTATTGTTATAAGGAAGGGAGGGAAAGAAGAACATTCTGGATACTGAAGGAGGAGGCAGAGGACAAGAAGAATTGAAGGTCTAAGTTTATTGACAAAAGGAATTGATCTGTCGTAAGACAGAACACTTAATAATAATAATTGTCTTATTAGCTTTAAGTATAAATCAAGGTATTAGTTTGTAAGACATTCTCTGATAAGAGAAGCCCGTGTTTGATCCTAGCATTCCATACTATTATTTTTTTCTCTTTTTTTGTTTACTTTGTGGTTCCCATGCCTCTCTCAAATCGAATGGCAGATAATTTTATTTTTGTTAATACTCATTCACAACCATCTAAGCCTTTAAATCAACTTGTTTAATGCTGGTGATGGCCAGTACTTGCACTTGAAATTGGTGATGATTATGATATTATTACTATATTCCATTCACGGTAGGAATTACTCTCTGAAAGGTCTTTTTTCCTACCAATATCCTACTATATAGTAGATTTATGGTAGGGAAGAAGGCCTTTCAGAAGTCAATTCCTACGGTGAATGGAATATAGTACACCTTTGTACAAATTAATATAGCTAATAATCTGTATAACCCTAGTATCTTTAATGATGCTTTGGTTTGAATCCTGTCTGAATCTGTCGAGATAGAATATATAAGAAGTGTTGCCCCAAAGCACTCTAAAACTAAAAAGTTCTAAAATATGTTGAGCCTTATGTATCGAGCGCTTTAAAAAATACGCAAAGAAATTAATCAGTCTCGATAACCTTTCAGGTCTCCCTTTACGCAAATAAGGGTACGTTTCCCATAAATATAACCTTCCTAATCCCTAAAATCATTAACGTAGTGAGTGCACAAGCGTATACAACCCTAACATGTAGTAATACGTGGTAATAAAGATATATAATCAAAAGCGCAACACTAGTATGGTAGAACTTGAGAGTTTTCCGCATTTGGGTGAGATATGAGGAAGACACCATTTTATGAAAATCTAACCTCAGTACACCCAATCTGGATCCAAGCCTCAACCTTATAGTCAGCAGCAGCTCAGGGTAAATAAGATCAACATTTATACCACTTGTGACATGCCCAGGTGTTTGGACTAGACTTGTATGGATTTTTTAACTTGTGCCACTAGGTGTCTTCAGGCAAGATTCGAACCAGAGATATTAAAAGGTAGAGAAACAAAGGTATTGGATCAGCCAGCCATGACACAGCATTCTAAATTAGAATGTGGTCTGTAGCAATTTGGACAAGCTTGATCTATATTAGAAGGTGATGAATAGGTGAGGTTTATAAAGCAATAATTTTAGAGTGAAAAGGAAAAACCAACTAAGTCCCAACAATATCAAATAGAATCAGCAACAGTTTAAGGTTTTAAAAAAACATTACTTTGTTACTTAGCTGATTTAATTTTATATTATATCATTTTAGTTTTAATATCTACATAAAGATCCGTTTTGGTGGCCATGTGGTCTAACACACTTCTCTTGTGTTAGACTAGCCTGCCAATGAAAGGGAGATCAGATCGAGGTTAAATAATAATAATAATATTTAGCACCGTGTCTTACTACCCGTTCGGGTTATACGCCTTAAGTACTAATTACGCTAATGGAATAGGAATTGGGAAGGTTGAATTAGAGGAAGTGAACCCGCATTTGCGTGGAGGTAGAGTGGAAAACCATTTAGGAAAAACCACCCTCAGTTCACCCGACCGAGATTCGAACCTCGATCTCCCCGTCCTCGCTGGTCGAGCTCAACATGACAAGCGTTTTAGCCAACTACGCCACCGAGGCGGGTATCGAGGTTAAAGTCTTAATCGGGTGAACTGAGGGTGGTTTTTCCTAAATGGTTTCCCACTCTTACTCCACATAAATATGAGTACACTTCCTCTAAATTTAACCTTCCAAAGCCCTAAAGCCCTAGTGTTATTCTTACATAAACATATAACCTAAACAGGTAGTAAGACGCAGTGTTAAAAAAAATCCAAATAAAAAGTAAAGAAGAACACAATAAATTATATTTTGTTATTTTATTTTATTCTATACAATAGTCTACAATAATTTTCACATTCATATATTTAACAAAATGTAATAATTCTAAGCACACAAACCTTTATTTAACAGTATGATTTAAGTAGCTTCATAAGTCAACTAGTATGAACACATTATAAGTGTAAAATTAATATTAAAGACATTTGCAATGGGCGGAGGAGAAAAGGTGCCTAAATGGAAACATAATATAAACAATCGAAACAGATTCCACAGTCACAGCCTAAAAAAACTTTTTATGAAATGCCCAGTTAAAAAAATTTCTTACAAAAATGACATTTTTTTTAAATATAAAAGCAATTATATTGGATACATTGACTGACAATTATTGATAAGCTTATAAATACTGCCAAAAACAAATAGTATGAAGACAAGTGGTATCTCTGAGACAAACATTTAAAGCAACAATCAAATTAATGCAAATAAATCTATTACTTACAAATTCCAATGGTGTGTTTAGCTATTAAATATCATTTATATTTAATAGTTATATTATATCATTTAGTAAAAAACTAAACCAAAACCCCAAATTCATATATTTATTAAGGTATCTACTTCGAAAAGATACATATAAAATAGTTATATCACTGTTTTCTTAGAGCCATATTAAAATGTATTTCAGACTTTGTATGGCAAAATACAGCTATTTTTCTTCTCAAGTATTTAAAAAATAAAAATACTTAAATAATCAATAATGAAGTTTTATTGATGAGACCCAAATTAATAAACACACTACGATTGTGTTGTTTCTTTCAACAGACTCTGGAGGCAAAGGACAATTATTCACCAGCGATGTGCTACAGCCTTTAGGAGGTTTATTTTTTATCACCGCATCCTACTACCTGATCATGTTACATGAACATATACTAACTATGCTAATGAGTTAAGAATGAGTAAGGTTGAATTTACATGAAGAGTAACCACAATAGTTTTGAGGGAGAGTGGGAAACCATTTTGGAAAAACTACGCTCAATACACTCAACTGGTATTTGAACCCCGAACTCCCTTTCATTGGCAGTCTAGTCTAACACGAGAGTGACAGCTTAGACCATGCAGCCACCAAAGCAGTTTAGATGTATTTAGAGATGGGGAATTAAATATGATGATAAAAAGTTAAAAAATATATTGAGTCATTTCCCTGTAACTTAAGTTTTACACAGAAACCCAAATTTAAAATATCATGTTATAATACATCCCATTACTTGATAATAACAGGCCCACGTTGGTTATCACATGGTCTAAGATGCTACTCTCGCAATAGATTAAACTGCCAAAGATGGGAAAATAGGGATTTGATCTTGGCTGGGTGCAGCAAGGAAAGTTTTTCCTAAATTGTTTTCCACTCTCACTCCATGCAAATGCTGGTCAACTTCTTCTAAATTAAACCTTAATATCTCTAACATATTAGTGTAATTAGTACTTAAGTGTACATCCCGAATGGTTAGTAAGACGTGGTGCTTAAAATATAATAACAGTTCTTATACAGTTTGCTAAAATCATTATGAAGGCAATACATGCTATGTTCAAAATGGCCGGAAAACTAAGCAATGTTAAATGGTTTGGGATAATTTTTTTATAGCTTAAAAAATCAATTATTTAGATCATTCTGTGATTTATGTTTAGGCCTAATGATTTTAGGAAAACAAAAGAATTATTTAGATTTCAAGGGGTAAAATAAAGTTTGTGAATGAAACATTATAATAACAAAATTGAGATAGATAATCTCAATTATTTGTGACAGACATTAAATATCGATGTATCCATTTAGTGAGTGTGAAAATGTGTAAATAAACTAAACTAAACCATTATCTCCCTCCTTGTGAAAACTTCAGTTTACTTAGTACTTATGTGCATTAGCCAACATTCGAAACAATGTTTAATGAAGTGCATTAAAATTCAAATAGTGGAACTATGTGATAATGTGGAAATAGTAAGTGAAGTTTAAAGGACCCTTATGTTTACACATCATCATACTAATTCAATTTAGTCACCATGAAAAATTCTTAATTCCCAATCATGTTAATAAATAAATAGACTGGCTTGTTAACAAATATGTTACTTGTACTTGCAGCTTAGGTTTCTGAATTAAGTCAAAGTCTTGATAAAAAACCAAGTTCGAATCAACCATCATTTTGACAAAAACCATATCATTTACAATAATTCATAAATACATTCTGAATAAGTTAAATTGTTATGATAGCCATTTGGCTAAAATAAATTCTAAACTGTATACATTGGAAAATTATATAGGAAATAAATAGAAATAGAATACTAATTTTACAATTATCTTACAATTTTTGAGATCAATTTTTATTGCACAAAACAGGGTCTATAAGGAATATTATCTCCAAACAATTACTTGTGTGCATTATTTAAAATAAGTTTTAGGCTTATGTTGGCCTAACTCAACACGTGAGAATAAATTATAGTAAAATTTTATTGGTAATGATACAAACTATCAAAGGGAAAGCTCATTAACATTATATGTATGAATAGTCAAAATAGCTCTCGTCACTTATGTAACCGTCAGATATCTACCGCCATATGAAAATTCCACTGGATCTACATAATGATTTCTAGCATATTCAATTCCTCCATTGATATAATAAAAAGCGGTGGTCAACCACTATCAATAAGGTGACAGCTGGTTTTTAGTGAAACAATAAATATAATTGCTTTAAGGAAATTAGGTACCAATATATGATTTCATTAATAAACATAATATTTATAGTTATATATATTAATATATGTATAAATAAATATGCATATACACATATATATAACAATGTATAATACTTTAACTATTAACTTATCATCTGAACCAAACCAATACATTTTCAGTTAATTTGATCAGAAAAGATTGAAAAATACATCTAACTTATTAAATAATAACAGTTGTGCAATAATTTAAGCTGCACTTTAATAATCAATAAATAAACCGATAAAATTTGTATCAAAGAAACAACAATTATAAGAACCATTCTCTCTCAATACAACTTCTTTACAAACAATGTCTTATTATTATGTTGGCTTTTGTATAACACCTTTAAATGTTAGCCCACTCTGGAATCCCATTCCAAAAGCATGTTTCAACTTGTAATTGTATTTTGGTGCATCTTTTAAACAAGTTTGAAAATAATATAGACATATAAATAAATTATTAGTGTAAAAGTTTGAGCATAAAATAATAATATTCATACATTTTCAAAATGTGTAAATTATTTATTGAGTTGTATGTGCTTCAGGGACAAATTTATTAAGTGCGACTAAGTATAATGTTAACTGTGTTTTCCATGAAAAGTAGCAGTGTCTTTTAAACAAATTGTACTATGGCCCTAATCTTATAAACCAGCCCTGCTCAAATTATTACCCACGATCACAACCGGCCCTTCAAATATTTTTATGCTATCCACAAGCTATAACTATTTATCTATGAAAAATAAAATATTACTAAAAATACCAGAATTAAAGAAAGAATTGTTTATGGAAAATCTACAATTTTTAAAAAACAAACTGATCAACAGCATTTATAATCAGTTTTAATATTCTCAACTACTAAATTTGCACCTGACATTAAAAAAGTTGAAAGATGCCTTTTAATAAGTTGTATTCATCTCATTAAGTTCTGTTTTATTGGAGACTAAGAAACTTTTTTTACTGTCCCCTTTTTTATTTTGTGTGTATAATTTTGTTTTTTAATCAAATGTATTTACCAAAATCGTGTTTTACTTGGCTGCCCATTCTTATATTTAAATTATCAATGCAGCCCTTCAGCTCAAAAATGTGTCTAGTCCTGTTATAAGCTAATCCATAATAGAAACTTACAAAGTAAACTTTCTATATGTCATGATAAACAGACTGTATGTACAGACGTACTAAGTTTGGTTGGAATCAATTTAAAGATTTTATTTTCAATATCTTTAAAATTAGCTAAGATTATATTTAACAATCTTAATTATTTTGAAAATCAATGTCCTTCATCAACAATAATACCATAAAGATTAAAATGAAGCCCAAATGAGCTGACAATTTGGAAATATATAGTTGTAATGTTGTATCAATATATGCTACCAATAATTACTATTAATGAATGTAACATATAATTCTGAAAAAAGAAATATAAAATCAGTTTAATTAACATAGTTTTTCCTCATTTTGACACATTCAATGGTGGTACATGATCACCTTTTGGTGCAGTGTCACAACAATATGTAATAACAATCATTTTATACTAAAGTATGTTTTCTCTGAAACATGTAAGTTACAAAACTATGTTCAAATATTAGTTAGAGTCAGGTAACATAACAATATCACAGACATGTGGAATATTCCTCTTCTGCATACAGTAACCATGATTTTCTTACATCATTCCACAGACAAAGTTACACTAGTTCACTAGTGTTATGGTGTAATCAACATAGTAAATTTACTTAGTGTTATGGAGTAATCTACATATTAAATTTACCTAAGCTTAGGTGTGGCATGTATTTTACTGTCCCATCAAACTCATTTTAAAAATATAAAGTAAATTGTTAGCCTACTTAGTATTGTCGCCCATCCAAGTCAACAGCATTGTCCCTCTCATGATATAATATATATTAACATTTCTATGAACAAAATGTTGGTACAACTGCGAATGAGTAATATCATTACTGTGAGCCATTATTTTGCATTTTTAACCGACTTCGAAAATTAAAAGGTGTTCAATTCAACCCATTTCTTTGGATTTTTTTATGTATGTTTAAAACATTTTTTTTTTACCAGAAGCACGTATTTTTATTATTCTTTAATTCTATTTTGAATATTAAATTTCTCTTGGTGCTGATGTTTAAATTTATTTTAGATAACTTAAATGAAAGATAGAAATTTAAAAAATATTGGAATGAAAAAAAAATACATCACTTACATAAGCGAGTGGGATTTTTCATTTTCCTCATTGCCAAGCAATGGACTGTTATAACGTGATTATGTCAGTCCAATAATCAAAATATTTTCATCGTGCAAAATTTCATTAAGAAAAATGTTTGTTGCCGGTATTATCGAAGACAAATTGTATGTGTATAAAGTGCACTGCTGCTCTAGGCAAAAACCCTGCTACATATTGTAAATAATAGATCAGCAAACAAATTAAATGGCGATTTAAAAGTGTCTTCATTGAAAAATATCCACTTGACGCATAAATTGCAAGTGACTCTTTCTTTGGTCAGCTGTTTTGTTTTATAATCTCTGGCAGTTACTGTTCCATGCAGCTGTTCGACACGCTGTTCTACAAACTCACTTGATAATCTATTATGTACTAAAGTGAGGCGATGAGAAGGCTCGTGAATCAATGAGAGACGCTCTTGCTTGGCAGTTTCATTTGAAAGACGCTCGTGAATCAATGAGAGGCGCTGTGATCGTTGCTCGGCAGTCTCTTTTAATACACACTCGTGAATCAATGAGAGGCGCTGTGATCGTTGATAGGCAGTCTCTTTTAATACACACTCGTGAATCAATGAGAGGCGCTGTGATCGTTGCTAGGCAGTCTCTTTTAATACACACTCGTGATTTTAATACACACTCGTGAATCAATTAGAGGCGCTGTGATCGTTGCTAGGCAGTCTCTTTTGATAGACGCTCGTGAATCAATGAGAGGCACTGTGATCATTACTCGGTAGTCTCTTTTAATACACACTCGTGAATCAATGAGAGGCGCTGTGATCGTTGCTAGGCAGTCTCTTTTAATACACACTCGTGAATCAATGAGAGGCGCTGTGATCGTTGCTAGGCAGTCTCTTTTAATACACACTCGTGAATCAATTAGAGGCGCTGTGATCGTTGCTAGGCAGTCTCTTTTGATAGACGCTCGTGAATCAATGAGAAGCACTGTGATCGTTGCTCGGCAGTCTCTTTTGATATACGCTCGTGAATCAATTAGATACACTGTGATCGTTGCTCGGCAGTCTCTTTTGATAGACGCTCGTGAATCAATGAGAGGCGCTGTGATCGTCGCTCAGAAGTCTCTTTTGATAGACGCTCGTGAATCAATTAGAGATGATGTGATCGTTGCTCGGCAGTCTCTGTTGATAGACGCTCGTGAATCAATGAGAGGCGCTGTGATCATTAATCGGTAGTCTCTTTTAATACACACTCGTGAATCAATTAGAGACGCTGTGATCGTTGCTTGGCAGTTTCATTTGATAGACGCTCGTGAATCAATTAGAGACGCTGTGATCGTTGCTTGGCAGTATCTTTTGATAGACGCTCGTGAATCAATGAGAGGCGCTGTTATCGTTGATAGGCAGTCTCTTTTAATACAAACTCGTGAATCAATTAGAGACGCTGTGATCGTTGCTAGGCAGTCTCTTTTGATAGACGCTCGTGAATCAATTAGAGGCGCTGTGATCGTTGCTCGGCAGTCCCATTACGCTCGTGCATCTATCTGAGCCAATCTTTTATTTTGTAAAAAAGAAATCTGTTGATACACTACTTACATTTTCTGTGATTTTATTGGGAACTAATTGCATTGTGTGTGACATTATTAAGCACCAATTACGTTGTTTTAAACATTATTAAGGACCAATCAAATTGTCTGTGAAATTAATCAGGATCAATTACATTATTTGTGACATTATTAAGGACCAATTGCATTGTCTGTAGCATTATTTAGGACCAATCAAATTGTCTGTGAACTTATTGTGGATCAATTACATTATTTGTGACATTATTAAGGACCAATTACATCTGTAACATTATTTAGGACCAATTACATTATTTGTATCATTATTTAAGACCAATCAAATTGTATGTGAACTTTATGTGGATCAATTACATTATTTGTGATATTATTAAGGACCAATTACATCTGTAACATTATTTAAGACCAATAAAATTGTCTGTGAACTTATTGTGGATCAATTACATTATTTGTGACATTATTAAGGACAAATTACATTGTTTGTAGCATTATTTAGGACCAATCAAATTTTCTGTGAACTTATTATGGATCAATTACATTATTTGTGACATTATTAAGAACAATTACATTGCATGTAACATTGTTAAGGACCAATTACATTGCATGTGACATTGTTAAGGACCAAATTAAATTGTATGTGTCTTTATTAAAAACCGATTACAATGTATGCGACTTTTTTTTATCATCAATTACATCTACTGTGACATTATTGAGGATCATTTACATGATTTGTGACATTATTGAGGGCCAGTTGCTGACGTCATTCTGGCTAGTGTTTCATGGTGTAAAGGGGCATCACCTCCAGTTCGCCCCAAGTGCGTGCGTTTCTTACTAGACCGTCAGGCGAGAAGCCAACATATTCACGAACTGTTGCTAAGTCACGTGAGAGGGGCGGTTAGGGGGGCAGAGGGCGCCCCCGCCGTGGGCTGCCTGTTGTTGTTGGTGGTGGTGACGATGGGGGTGGTGGGGGTCAGAGGTGGCGCATACGGGCAGCCGATGTATTGGTCGGCGATGCGGCCCCCTTCTCGAAGACCACTTAGGAAGGCGCCATGCACGGTGGCTGGATAGTTCCTGATGGTGTGTTCACCTGAAACACAACAAAGTGCAAATAGACTTTTTGGAGGGCTCAGAATTTTGTATTTCTTCTCAAACCACAATGTTATTAATAATTCACAAAACAAATGATATCTCCAGGATAAAATTGGCTCATTATTATAGAAGAATACACGATATAAAGGAGAAATGCTGAGTGTGGGGGACTCTGAACAATTTAAAATAAATATAGTGAATATAGTCTCTGGACGACTCTTCTTGAAGCCTATTGCTGATACAGACAACAGGCAGCTAGTGCAACAAAACGTAAGACATCACCCTCCTAACATAATAAAATAGAGGAAACACACAAACAAATATTCCATTTCGAAAATGACTTGTTACAAAAATTGTAGGGTTGGGCCATTTATCCTTTAGGTCCGGGTCACTGGAACTAAGCCAGGGTGTGTGGGAGAGGGGGTCGGGCGCATCCTGATGCAGGAAATGACATATTTTGTCCCGGAAGTACGAGGTATTAAGCTTTTAACCTCCCCAAATTTCCCTCCCCAAGAGATGAAAAGTGCTACCCAGATAATACTGCATTTCCTGCCCCCGGCACTGTTAGCCTCCAACCCCGGCACTTCATATAATGGACCGGCGCAGTAGTAAAGATGAGTTATGGTGCTGGACGCGATAGTTTTTAGTTCAGACGGTCAAATGGGGCGTGAATTATGAGTTTTCGCGACATTCAATGTATTTACAAAATAAAGAGTTACGTGGACGCGACACAATAGTGTCATTTCGAGCTTGGCACCAACAAAACTAAGTTTATTGACGATATTTACAGGGTTGTATTTACAGATTTTTACCTAGGAGGCCCAGGTTCAATACGTATTAGATAATACAAGAATACTTATCGTTCTTCCAAATAAAATGGTAGTGTAGGAGCTTCCTAAGGTGGTATTAGCAATTCATTAAACCATAGGCTAAACAAACTACTATTTTGTATTAGGGCTAGATAGCGTGCAGTCGGAACAACTAACTATATCAACACACGATTTACAAACAAACTTAGTTTTATATATTTGCATTCCATAGTCGTAAGGTCTAATGCGTCAATTTTACATTAGATTTGATTGCCAGTGACGGGAAAATTGGGATTCAAATCACAGCCGTATTTTTATTATCATTATTATTAGCACCACGTCTTACTACCCGTTCGGATTATACGCACTTACGCTAATGTGCAATGGTAGAGTGATT
Source organism: Timema douglasi (assembly GCA_901482245.1). NCBI lineage: Eukaryota > Metazoa > Arthropoda > Insecta > Phasmatodea > Timematidae > Timema > Timema douglasi. Next base: position 20,959 of record CABEEJ010008259.1, read on the forward strand.
GTGAGATGAAATGGAGGACTTACAGTTTAACGTGGGATCCTAACCACGGTGTACATTCAAAAATGGTGATTAATACACGTCTTGTCAGAGGTGAGGGAAGTGTTTGGCAATCAGCTAGATCTGTACTGGGATCGAGGATTGAACCCCGGACCCCTAAGACAAAAGTCTGACACCTTACCCCTAGACCACCAGGTCACCCTATAGCCGTATTTAATGAGGTGTTATTTTTATAAATGGTCTTTCATTCTCTCTCTTCACGCAAGCGCGTGTATATTTTATCTTAAATCTACTCTACTCATCCTTTACCCATAGGTAAATTTTTTTAGTTAAATCAAGCGGGTAGTGTGACGCATAAAAAAAGGATAATCTCTCAAAACTAACCAGCTATGTTCAAAGCTTCAAATAGTTTCCGGATATTTAAAAACATGCTTGGAATCATATAGTTATGCAATTAAATGAAAAATGACAACCTGGACATCGGACCAAGGACCTTTAATTGTACACGCTAGTGCTCTACTACTGAGCCATCCTGGTCGGGCTTGTATCCAGGTAAATCCTTCATCTGTGTCCATGCTGTCATTTTTCAATTTATTTGAATTTTATTCAGCTATCAGGAATGATCCTGTGGGCCATTGATCACGTATCAGTTTGTGATAATCTTTAATTTAAATATATGATACAGCTACTTTATAAAATAAATCAATACAGATATGTTATCAAATAAATCAATACAAACTTAGTGTATTCATAATAATAGTGACCATAAAATCTCAGAAATAAAATTCCCGGTTCTTTCCCTGAACCCAAAATCCAAATTTACCCGACTAAAACCCATTTCAATGTTTATAAAAAATGTTTAAAAATAAATTAAAATGAATCTATTACATATAACTGTTTCTGAAATGCACTCAGACGTAAATATTCAAATTATAAAATACTTTGATGAAAGTTGTTTTATAAAAGGATTTAAATGGAATTTATCTTCTCTAGACAAATAAATTATACCATTTTCCTGGATTAGGGTTAAATAAAAATTTCTCTAACTTATCTCTGATTTTCTTGGTAATTTTAAATTAAAATTTTAGAGGTTTTACATATTTTCCTTGACAGTGTCCACCCTGATAAAACATTTAAAATGGACGTACAATATTTATGTACACTTCATTTAAACTGAAAGTTGGTCAATTTATCTTGCTTGTTTCTACTATGGTGAAGCTTGTGTGGTATTGGAGTGCGATCGTTTAAAAAAAGATGAAAAAAAAATGTCCGAGAACTCGTAAGCAGATTTATCTTAAACTCAAAACCAAAATATAACTCTCGTGGGATATTAATTAAAAGTAATTACTTTGTTCTCGTAATCAATATAATGTTATTTTTTTCTACAAGTATTTATAATATTTGTTGAACTACATATATGTCAAGTATGAAGTTAAAACCATTCAAATTAACTATCTTATAAAATAGGCAGGTAGGATTTTTACTTGAGCAACATAATATAAAAAGTTTGTTTGAATTTAGGCAGGATGTTTAAAAATTGATTTGTAAGAATTTCGACAAAATTGAGTACACACTAATCTCATGTTCAACACTTGGTCATAGTAGCGCCCTTACATTTGCCGATTACCACTAAAGCAACCCTGTCAGTTGGAAGCTATCTTCTCTGGTTTGAAGTGTTATTCAGCTTTTAGTTAAGGGGTTATGTCCCTGGTGTTCAGACTGAGTTCTAAACGTCATAAGGGTGACCTGGCGGCCGGGGTTCAATCCTCGGTTCCGGCACAAATTTATCTGATTACCAAACCCTTCCTTCACCTCTGACAAGACATCTTGTGAATGTGAGGAATGCCAGGCCGCCACCGTGGTTCGGATTCCACGTTAAACTGTAGGTCCTTCATTTCATCTCACAATCACCCTACAATTACACATTAGCGTAATTTCGTATAACCTGAACGGGTAGTAAGACGCGGTGCTAATAATAATAATAATAATAATAATAATAAACGTCATAAACAGTAGTCAGTCTTAAGTATCCAAAGAAAAAAAGATATTGAGCTGTGGATTTACACAAAAATAATAAAACTCTTAAACCGTCCCTGGGCTTCACATTAAACCCTATGATTTAGACATGCAAGAAAGTTGACTTAGGTGATTGTTGTCCTTTGTAAGACTATTTCTTATTTATGTATAAAATACTATTTCTGCTACTGCAGCTCATTCAGCGTGGTTACAACGTGACTAAGTGTTTGTAGATGATAATTTACTGTATTTCACAATATGAAAAAAAAAGATTCGCACTTATCAAACGTGATTGACTCTTTTCCACATTAGGTAGAACACCTTTTAACCGGTAATTCAACTATAAACGCGACATATGATAGTTATCTGAGTCTACATAGTTAACGTCCAAGTCTTCGGCAGCCAGTCAATCCAGCCACTGAATTACAGGCCGGGGAACGAATCCCAAAGAAAAAAGGTTTGTATTATCATAACCAACTGTCCGACAAGATAACACAAGACATTTTTTTGGGTACTTTTTCGTTATTTTAAAAGTAGACAATTGTCTTTGGTATCAGAGTCAACCCTCATCTTTCCCGGTATCTAGACAACCCCATCGCTCAAATAAAAGACACACAAACCAGTCGAAACAGAGGCTGATAATTCAACAAGAGGGCGATCGACTAGCGACCATAAAAGATTTATGCCACGTTCCATCCAACAATAAATCTGAAACTTAATCCGAAATTAGTTACCGCAGGAAATCCAGAGTCGTAAATTTGTTAGTTACCTCGAGCGTCTATCTATCTCTCATTTTGCTCAAAAAAATAAAAACAACAAAGTGTGTTCATCTCGTACCATTTAGATTCTGTTTATTGATAAAAATTACAAACGCTCGTTACCATGACATGTACAACATATTTAAAACATGACTAGAATATAGTTATATTGGAATGTGATTGTGTAAATCTTGCTAATGAATTAAAGTTGCTTCTCAAACATATGGCAGCTTGGATGCCAGAGAGACAATATTTTGTTTCGTCGTAAATATTCAGATACAAACAAATATAGTTTGGTAAATGACTAGTTTTCGTAGGAATTTGTTGAAACGAGTATTTGATTTTAGGAAAACTTTTGCTAGGAAATGGATGGTTATTATTTGTATTTGCCCATAAAAACGAACAGGCTGTAATCTGTGTGTATACCCGAAGGAGCCTTTTTTTGTTTTGTCTTCCATACAACTAAGCTACAAGATCCAGTGGGATGGACGAAATGTCATCTGGACCAGTATTCTGCCTAAATGACTCAAAGGGACGGACACAATTAAAGAACAAACTAAGGACCTTTGCTATTTCTCCCTGACTATTTGACCTTGTGAATGGGCAAGATGTAACCAGAATTATATATACCTGTAGTCTTTCTCCCTGGCTATTCGACCTTGTGAATGGACACGATGTAGTCAGGATTGTATAGACCTGTAGTATTTCTCCCTGGCTATTCGACCTTGTGAATGGGCAAGGTGTAACCAGGATGGTATAGACCTGTAGTCTTTCTCCCTGACTATTCGACCTTGTGAATGGGCAAGATGTAACCAGGATTGTATAGACCTGTAGTATTTCTCCCTGGCTATTCGACATTGTGAATGGGCAAGATGTAACCAGTATTCTATAAACATGTAGTCTTTCTCCCCGACTATTCGACCTTGTGAATGGGCAAGATGTAACCAGTATTCAATAGACCTGTAGTCTTTCTCCCTGACTATTCGACATTGTGAATGGGAAAGATGTAACCAGTATTGTATATACATGTAGTCTTTCTCCCCGACTATTCGACCTTGTGAATGGGCAAGGTGTAACCAGTATTCAATAGACCTGTAATCTTTCTCCCTGACTATTCGACCTTGTGAATGGGCAAGGTGTAACCAGGATTGTATAGACCTGTAGTATTTCTCCCTGGCTATTCGAAATTGTGAATGGGCAAGATGTAACCAGTATTCTATATACATGTAGTCTTTCTCCCCGACTATTCGACCTTGTGAATGGGCAAGGTGTA
>CABEEJ010008260.1:7813-23549 GCA_901482245.1 Timema douglasi
CCACCCCCCTCCCCCCCCCCCCCCAACGGCCGTTAATTATTCACGATGAAAGAGTAAAGCCACATTTCACCAATACATTTTTCGGCCATACCAAGAATGGAACCAGGGACCCTTAGCTCAGTAGACAGACATAATACTGCCTGAGTTAAGGTGTCGAACTTTTTATTAGTACAAGATGAGTTTTTTGAATATTTTTTTTACTAGTATTTTCTTTATGTTTCTGTCAACAAATGCTTCAGGTTTAAGTTGGGAGCATAATTTAGAAACACCTTGTATATGCTAAAAAAAATACATGGTATATAAATACCACGTAACATTCGCGGTGTATCGACTTGCGCGGGCTTACAAATACCGTGTTGTTTTCAACTTACGCGTTTTTTTACACATGCGTTGACACCTTAAGAAAGAATCAACCGATTGTGTCGAGGATTTACCCAATGAGGATAGTGGACAGGGGAAAAAAAAAAGAATTTAGAAAACCCAATTTAATTATTTATAATTTATTATTTAAAAGATACACACACAACCTCTAACCAAAAAATTAAAAATCGCTGAATAATTTTAATGTCAAGGTTTCTGTGATATTCCATTCGCTAGGTCCATTGTAAGATGCGGTCGTCGTCGTGGTGTTCGCAGAGAGCTAGCCGGTCACTTCCCGGCGCAGTACATCTTCAGCTCCGAGATGCTGCAGCTCTTCCAGCAGCACTCGTCAACGATGCCTCTTCTGTGCCTCGTGGGTGGTCGGACGGTGGTGGCTATCAGGACGGTCAGGGTGGAGATGAGGTTCTCTTGACCGATAGCAAACAGCCGGTCTTCGTTCCGCCCAGCGCCTGGGAACAAGAGAACCTGGGTCAGACCGCGGCGGATGTGAGGAACTGGTCTCTAGAGACTCCGGCTGAGACTCGCGGTTTCAGGTAATCAACTATCCTGGATTGTGAAGAACTGTGTCGTGTTCTTTGATAGCTGAGACACAAAGTAGGCCATCTTTCTTACCTTACCCCCTTAATTTAATAGACAAATATTTTGTCTCATATTAGCTGAGACACAATGAGTAGGCAATCTTCCCTTACCCCCTTCATTTAGCAGACCTATATTTTGTCTCATATTAGCTGAGACACAAAGTAAACAATCGTCCCTTACCCCTTCATTAAGTAGACCTATATTTTGTCTCATATTAGCTGAGACACAAAGTAAACAATCGTCCATTACCCCCTTCATTTAGTAGACCAATATTTTGTCTCATATTATCTGAGACACAAAGTAAACAATCGTCCCTTACCCCCTTCATTAAGTAGACCTATATTTTGTCTCATATTATCTGAGACACAAAGTAAACAATCGTCCCTTACCCCCTTCATTTAGTAGACCTATATTTTGTCTCCTATTAGCTGAGACACAAAGTAAACAATCGTCCCTTACCCCCTTCATTAAGTAGACCTATATTTTGTCTCATATTAGCTGAGACACAAAGTAAACAATCGTCCCTTACCCCCTTCATTTAGTAGACCTATATTTTGTCTCATATTAGCTGAGACACAAAGAAGAAGAGAGAAGAAAGGAATAAAGAATATTTTAAATAAAGAAAAAGAGAGGAAAAAATAGAAAGAAGAATGTAAAGTGAGATAGATATCGGTCGGAAGTAGTCTGTCTTCTAAAGGATCACACAGGATGTGTTTCGGGTCTCTACCCGCATCGGTGGGCACGCGGGGGAGGCGTTAAACTCGTCAAGTCACATTTATCAGGGATGGTTGAAAGGACTCTTAGGTTTGTTCCGCGTTCGGTTTCTGGTAACTACAATGAACTCACGTGTAGTCCTCGTTGCTTACGACATCCCCAAACAACGCAAGGGCCCGAATCCTCGTTGCTTACGACATCCTCATACAACACAAGGGCCCGAATCCTCGTTGCTTACGACATCCTCATACAACGCAAGGGCCCGAATCCTTGTTGCTTACGACATCCTCATACAACGCAAGGGCCCGAATCCTCGTTGCTTACGACATCCACATACAACGCAAGGGCCCGAATCCTCGTTGCTTACGACATCCTCATACAACGCAAGGGCCCGAATCCTCGTTGCTTACGACATCCATATACAACGTAAGGGCCCGAATCCTCGTTGCTTGCGACATCCTCAAACAACGCAAGGGCCCGAATCCTCGTTGCTTACGACATCCTCATACAACGCAAGGGCCCAGATGGTTGGAACCATCTGACACACACGCTCACTTGGACATCACGAGTGATTGCGTTTTTTAGTTAATTTATTTGAGCCCCGAGTCTTACTACCCGTTCGGGCTATACGCTATGTATTAATTACACTAAAAAATTTGAGGATTATGAAGGTTATATTTAGAGTAAGTGTGCCCGAATTTGCATAGAGAGAGGGAGAGTGAGTGGGAAATAATTTTGGGGGAAAAAACTCAAAACGCACCTGACCGAGATTCGAACCTTTACCTCCCCGTTATCTGGCATGTAGCTAACTCATAGAGTGGCGTGCTAGACCATGCGGCCACCAAAGCAGGTATCAATGATCGATAAAATGACTCCCCTGGTAAAAAGAAAGATCTCGAAAACATAATATTCTAATTTGAGACCTGTCAGACATTTAAATACAGTTACGTACAGTAGCCCCGTGGCTTCTTTGGTGCTGACTGACAGCTCAAAGCTGACTTCTGACAGTCAACATTTAGGTATATACAGTGGAGCGTCGTTAATCCGGATCGATCGGGACCGGGACCCATCCGGATTACTGAATTGTCCGGATTTTCAAATGTGGTTTCAATAACTGTATACGTGTGGTTTTTCTTTTCTATGAACCTTCTTCAGAATATAGTTTTGAAGCAAAACATTGCAAACTGTCTTTCTTTGCTTTAATGTCACTACTGGTTGAAGTTCCCACACCATATATTTTAGCGAGAGATGCACCACTTTCCCCTTTAGACAGTCTTCGTGGAATTTCTAACTTATCCTCTATAGATAAAAATTTATGTTTCCTTTTATTTGATAATGATGACATGATTAACAAAGTAAAAATATGTTCCGTTTTAACTCGCACACTAAAACGTCACAAGGCAACTATACCACAGCTGGACACCTTCCACTACCTCCCCTGCCTGCTCTCACCACCGATCCGGATTTGCGACGCTCCGGATTTTTGACGTCCGGATTTCCGACGTTCTACTGTACCTACATTTTGACCGTCAGAAGTGACAGCTGCTAAACACGTATTTTCACAGATCACATGGTTCGGCGTAGGGATACATAATTTGGTCTGGTATCTTTTCAAAGCTGTCAGTCAGCACTAAAGAAGCCACGGGGCTACTGTACCTTTGGTTCGGGGGGTTAGTCAGGGGTGAAAGTTGTGGGAAGGGTCAAACACGAGGTTTTCCCGATCTCAAAGTGGTAAAATAGCTCCTTCGCGGACTAATCGTAAGAAAAGAAAATAATTGGGGCATATATAGGAAAAAATCCTTTGATTCATCAGTGGTGAAAGTGGGATTATATTTTATTCCTCTTAGGATAACAGTAAAGTAAGTTTCATACTAAAATAAAAAGAGATAAAGAAATAATCTTGTACAGTCAAATTCGTTTATGAAGGAACATTTTTACAACTATAAAAATAAGTAAAACAATGTTCTTATATTGAAGAAAGCAACGTTGTACAATTAGATATATATGAAAGGTGAAGCTTGGGGGATTTTTATATATGTTCAATACGTCAAGTCATTTGATCCGCAGCTGTCATTTTTTGATAGATATTATCAATACCAATAATATAGTAAATGTTATCAATGTCGACCGCAAAACAATGCATTTGTATTTTATTATTAAAGTCATATTTTACCAAAATATTACTATACTTTCTCTAGTTTACCCCCACCTCCCCCCTAAAATAACTGCTTGCGCATGAATTTTGTCCCGCCTGCGCAGTAAGTAGGTATTCGGAAGTGTGGAAAGGGGCATTTTGTCCTGTAAGACCTTATGTTCTTGTTTTTTAATATGTTATAATCAGTATGATTATTATCTATTTGTCTTAGATATTTGATCTTTTAGCTATAAACAGCTGAGGTGAAGATAACCTTTAGCTCTCACCTCACAGATAACACCTAACTTAGGTAGGTAATACAGCTAGAACCAGACGTCTTAAGAGCCCGTCTCACCCCACAGATAGCACCTAACTTAGGTAGGTAATACAGCTAGAACCAGACGTCTTAAGAGCCCGTCTCACCCCACAGATAACACCTAACTTAGGTAGGTAATACAGCTAGAACCAGACGTCTTAAGAGCCCGTCTCACCCCACAGATAACACCTAACTTAGGTAGGTAATACAGCTAGAACCAGACGTCTTAAGAGCCCGTCTCACCCCACAGATAACACCTAACTTAGGTAGGTAATACAGCTAGAACCAGACGTCTTAAGAGCCCGTCTCACCCCACAGATAACACCTAACTTAGGTAGGTAATACAGCTAGAACCAGACGTCTTAAGAGCCCGTCTCACCCCACAGATAACACCTAACTTAGGTAGGTAATACAGCTAGAACCAGACGTCTTAAGAGCCCGTCTCACCCCACAGATAACACCTAACTTAGGTAGGTAATACAGCTAGAACCAGACGTCTTAAGAGCCCGTCTCACCCCACAGATAACACCTAACTTAGGTAGGTAATACAGCTAGAACCAGACGTCTTAAGAGCCCGTCTCACCCCACAGATAACACCTAACTTAGGTAGGTAATACAGCTAGAACCAGACGTCTTAAGAGCCCGTCTCACCCCACAGATAACACCTAACTTAGGTAGGTAATACAGCTAGAACCAGACGTCTTAAGAGCCCGTCTCACCCCACAGATAACACCTAACTTAGGTAGGTAATACAGCTAGAACCAGACGTCTTAAGAGCCCGTCTCACCCCACAGATAACACCTAACTTAGGTAGGTAATACAGCTAGAACCAGACGTCTTAAGAGCCCGTCTCACCCCACAGATAACACCTAACTTAGGTAGGTAATACAGCTAGAACCAGACGTCTTAAGAGCCCGTCTCACCCCACAGATAACACCTAACTTAGGTAGGTAATACAGCTAGAACCAGACGTCTTAAGAGCCCGTCTCACCCCACAGATAACACCTAACTTAGGTAGGTAATACAGCTAGAACCAGACGTCTTAAGAGCCCGTCTCACCCCACAGATAACACCTAACTTAGGTAGGTAATACAGCTAGAACCAGACGTCTTAAGAGCCCGTCTCACCCCACAGATAACACCTAACTTAGGTAGGTAATACAGCTAGAACCAGACGTCTTAAGAGCCCGTCTCACCCCACAGATAACACCTAACTTAGGTAGGTAATACAGCTAGAACCAGACGTCTTAAGAGCCCGTCTCACCCCACAGATAACACCTAACTTAGGTAGGTAATACAGCTAGAACCAGACGTCTTAAGAGCCCGTCTCACCCCACAGATAACACCTAACTTAGGTAGGTAATACAGCTAGAACCAGACGTCTTAAGAGCCCGTCTCACCCCACAGATAACACCTAACTTAGGTAGGTAATACAGCTAGAACCAGACGTCTTAAGAGCCCGTCTCACCCCACAGATAACACCTAACTTAGGTAGGTAATACAGCTAGAACCAGACGTCTTAAGAGCCCGTCTCACCCCACAGATAACACCTAACTTAGGTAGGTAATACAGCTAGAACCAGACGTCTTAAGAGCCCGTCTCACCCCACAGATAACACCTAACTTAGGTAGGTAATACAGCTAGAACCAGACGTCTTAAGAGCCCGTCTCACCCCACAGATAACACCTAACTTAGGTAGGTAATACAGCTAGAACCAGACGTCTTAAGAGCCCGTCTCACCCCACAGATAACACCTAACTTAGGTAGGTAATACAGCTAGAACCAGACGTCTTAAGAGCCCGTCTCACCCCACAGATAACACCTAACTTAGGTAGGTAATACAGCTAGAACCAGACGTCTTAAGAGCCCGTCTCACCCCACAGATAACACCTAACTTAGGTAGGTAATACAGCTAGAACCAGACGTCTTAAGAGCCCGTCTCACCCCACAGATAACACCTAACTTAGGTAGGTAATACAGCTAGAACCAGACGTCTTAAGAGCCCGTCTCACCCCACAGATAACACCTAACTTAGGTAGGTAATACAGCTAGAACCAGACGTCTTAAGAGCCCGTCTCACCCCACAGATAACACCTAACTTAGGTAGGTAATACAGCTAGAACCAGACGTCTTAAGAGCCCGTCTCACCCCACAGATAACACCTAACTTAGGTAGGTAATACAGCTAGAACCAGACGTCTTAAGAGCCCGTCTCACCCCACAGATAACACCTAACTTAGGTAGGTAATACAGCTAGAACCAGACGTCTTAAGAGCCCGTCTCACCCCACAGATAACACCTAACTTAGGTAGGTAATACAGCTAGAACCAGACGTCTTAAGAGCCCGTCTCACCCCACAGATAACACCTAACTTAGGTAGGTAATACAGCTAGAACCAGACGTCTTAAGAGCCCGTCTCACCCCACAGATAACACCAAACTTAGGTAGGTAGTACAGCTAGAACCAGACGTCTTAATAGCCCGTCTCACCCCACAGATAACACCTAACTTAGGTAGGTAATACAGCTAGTACCAGGCGTGTTAAGAGCCCGTCTCACCCCTCAGATAACACCTAACTTAGGTAGGTAATACAGCTAGAACCAGGCGTCTTAAGAGCCCGTCTCACCCCTCAGATAACACCTAACTTAGGTAGGTAATAGAGCTAGAACCAGACGTCTTAAGAGCCCCTCTCACCCCACAGATAACACCTAACTTAGGTAGATAATACAGCTAGAACCAGACGTCTTAAGAGCCCGTCTCACCCCACAGATAACACCTAACCTAGGTAGGTAATACAGAGAGAACCAGACGTTGTATCGTGGTGCGGTTTTCTTTAATAGACTTTTAAAAACAATGTAATTGGGACTAGTGTAACCGTTTAGGCTGACTATATTTTAAAAAAAGGTCAAAATAAAAAAAACCATTAATTTAAAATGATAAAATTTAATAAACATATCCCAATCGTGCTGTTTTCAATGTGAACAATGAAGAATATCGCACCTTGACCAGCTTTTATCGTTTCAAAGCGTAATATTGTACACATTTTTTTTCTCTCTCTTATTCGAGTTTGAGAAATTAATTCATGTTGGGCTGTGTTTCCCCTAAACCTTTTCGTAATTTTAATTTAAGCTCTTTTTAAATAATTTACTATGGTAATTCATTCCTTACGGTATTGGATTTTTGTTTGTTAACCTGTTCGCTAATGGACTGCTGGATATCCCTGCAATTATGATATAATATTTACAGCCAACGTTTACCTTTATGCTATGAATGCATCTCTTGCGCATCTAGGCTCATCTTTTTTAAAAATTAAATTAATTTCTGTACCTGACGCCAGGGAAAATTATCTGTAGTTATTTCTTTTTGTGGATTATCGAATTATACATCAAAATCTGCAGCCTGAATTCTGTGTCACTGAAACAAAGTAAAAGTAATTTTTTTTTTATATAATTATCACGTCTTACTACCTGTTCAAGTTATACGCATGTATGATTATCATTACAATGGGGGTAGGAACGAGGAAGGAAGCATTTTAGAGGTAAGATACTTACATTTGCGTGTAAGGAGAGTGGGAAACTTTTTTTTTTAAGGAAAAAAATACCCTCAGTAGACTCGATTGAGATTCGAACCTTGATATCCCCATAATCAGCAGACCACACATAATAATACTAATAAAAAATCTGCATTGCCACTAAATTTGGTCATGTTTGTTTGTTTTACAAACATTTTGGGCATATTTAAATATCTCTTCCCTATATAACGCCCTAAACGACTTTGCCTACTTGGGTGAATTAGAAGATATTTGGCGAAGTGGGTTGCATCTTAATTTGATGCACTTTCAAGCATTCTAAGCATATCACACTTAGACACCAATGTAAGGAATAGAAATAGAGGAAAGAAAACGAGTCCTTCAGCCTGTGAGGCTTCTGTTTTATATGCTGATAACAGTTCCCCTCTTCCACTGACTTGTATAAACACTACCACAAAACTATATTATCTGTTCCTGGACAGCATTGATTGTTTCTCACTATCCCTGTTTATGTTTGGAAGGGATGTCTTAAAGGTTTTTTTTATCACCTGTCTGAATTCTACTATATTGTAGGATTTTGTTTAGAAAAAGGGCCTTTCAGCCATTTCCTTCCGACTATAGACAGAAAAATAATGCTTCAAAGGACATTTTTTTTAAATCTACATCCTGGCAGGGAGAGTTCTACTGGCTATATTTCGTAGACTTACCAAATATCCTGAGTTTTAAACGATTTAAAATAAGTATGTCTAAAAAAGACTAGTTCAAAATCCAAATAAATAATTTTGTGACAATGTAAGACTATTTTAAGAATTATTTAAGAATACAATGTTTTTGTTTCAATGTTATATATTTTAAATTTAATTGAATAAAGCGTAAATACACTAACAAGTGTATCCTAACTTAACCTACAGTCACGTCACAAGTAGGCAATGTCGTTGACGTCTTTTTAGACAACCCGCTAGGGGGGGGGGGACAAAGTGTATCTACCTCTGCGCCTTGTAGAGAAAATGATTGTCTTGTCACTGAGGATATTTGGGTAGCAGTGCCCAAATTTGTGGAATTATTTTTAAATAATAAGTACTCTTAGCTTACCCCTGTAAGGTAACAGCCCTGCCTTGATTATGTCCTTATCTTGAAAATTACAACATATCCGATGTTGCGTATTTATTAGTGGTACGGGAGAAAATGATTCAGAAATGCTAGTCTTTTTTAATAAATTTTGTTTCAAGTTATATCTAATTTTAACTTTAAAAAAATGTACGTTCATTTAAACAAGCTCAGTGCTTTCAACGCAATGCGTACAACATGAACAGGTGGTAAGAAACGGCGATAAAAGAAATATATAATATATTTTAACTCAAATATAAGTTTTGTTTACTCGTTTATTTCTCTATGCTTGAGCTGCATATAGATTTTACCTAATTGAAATGTGAATTTTGAAAACGTTTTTACCTATCAAAAAAAAATGTTGATTTTTTTTTGTACCAAGAACATTGTTGTATGGATGTGAAGGGTGGGTTTGTCAGGAGAAACACAAGAGCAAGGAGAATGCGGCTGGAATGAGATATCTAGGAATTGTAAGTGGAAAAACTCGTATGGACAGAGTCAGTAACGAATGGGTGCTGAAGGAGTGCGGTTTGAAAAAGAATCCAGCAGATAAGTGTGAAAGAAGTTTGTTATTGGATTGGACATGTTGAGAGGATGAGTGTGGATGACGAGACAAATATATGAAGGTAGAGTGTGTGTGGATCAAAAGGAAGGGGTAGGCCATGTAAGACGTGACTAAATGTTGTAAACTAATGTGTGAAAAAGAGAAACATTAATAGTTTTAATAATAAAAGAGCATGAATGACTCGGTGTATGGATGTTGTTGAAGAGAAGGAAGTATTCAAGGACAGGGAAGTGTGGAGAAAGTTAGTGAGGACGGATTGAGTACAGAGCTGTTGTTTTTGAGCTGTAAGCACAGGCTATTGCCTACCCAGTAAGGGAACGCATGGTTAGGTACATGTATGTAAATATATGTATATGCATGTAAAATATATAATTACTTGCGTTATAAGATTTTTTTTAGTACAACCACGGAAAAAGAGTTTTAATTAATTAATTTATTCATTTAAAAAATATATCTTTTTGGGTGCTAACTGATAAGGGGTTATGAAAAAAAAGAGAGTTGAAAACCACTAAACCATAGTGGAACCAAACAAGGTAGGATTTCTACCTTTGAAGGTGAACTTAGGATACTGATATATCATACAGGGAGTTTCTAAACTCTGGACCCAAACTTAAATCCACAGCATCTGTGGCCAGAAAGAAACGGAAAATACAGATAAAAATGTGTCCGGAAAAGTCATTTTTGTATCACTAATGTTGAAGATTAGAGAACGCAGCTGTTGGTACGTACATGTACAACAAGTTGCGTACCTTCAGGCGGGAAGACGTGTCCAAAGGGTGATCCCGTATCATAATTATGTAACCTACAAAAATGTTTTGTTTACCAAGTCGAGGAGGGAGTTTTGAACACCTGCTGTGTGATGTGCCCGCCTGGCGTTATGCAACTTGCTGTACACGTTCGTATTTACAGTTGCGTTGTCCCGGCGTTGTCGCAAGATCACTTTTCCGAACGTTTTTTGGTTTTTCACTTCGACTTTGTATTTCTTTCCACCCACAAAGGCTGCGGGATTTAAGTCTGGGCAGAGAGTTTAGAAATACCCCGTGTATTTAATAGTAATCTAGTCTCCAGCGAATATTCAACCACTTCTTAAAGAATCCATGGTTAAATTCTCGTCTGGGGTATTATTAGTAATCGAGTCTTATCAGGCAGAATACGATAACAGTCCATTACAATTATTAGGGAGAAAAAAACTCACCTAAAATCGCATTCCCTCCCACCTTTTCAAACACACACACACACACACACACACACACTGCCTGATAAAACCAGATCAGAGTAAAAACGATGCGTACCTTCTTTTCTTTAAATCTCTCCAGAAGTTCCGAGAAGTGGAAGGCTGAGTGCGTACCTGTGCGATGGAATCTTATATCCGTTCCCTCGTCGCCCAAAAACTCCAGCTATCTTCATCTCCAGTCGGGGTGGGAACCTGGGACGCCAGTCCCTCCAAGACCATCGATGCGATGCTCACTCAGGCCTCGCCGAACCCTCTGCAGACACATAGCTGCGACAACTTGTTCAACGGGGACACAGTTAACAAAACGTCATCAGACATATTCAGAATATATCATATATATGTGAACGGTATGTGCCCCTCCCTCGTTATCTACGGATATTAACGGAAACTATAGAACGGGGGCCGCCCGTGCGAAACCGTTTTTGATAACCGACTGAGATATTACTTTACCCTCGATTGGGAAATTCATTGCGAGCTTGTCATTAACGGGTAAGCAGTTGCCATTACGACCGTTGACTTATTTAGATTGGTGTCATCGGTGGCTCACCCAGAAAAACTATTTTGTACGGGGGAGGGAGAAAAATGGCGATATATAAATTAAAAAGTTTTTTTTAGTGATAAACACTTTATGAAAATCATGTTGCAAGGCAGGTCTTAAGGCGGGGATGCAGTTTTTATAGCAAGACTTATTTTGGCCAAAATTATTTAAATATTTCTCCAATATAAACCTAGAGTTTAGTTTTCTTCACGTGGTGATATCAACAGTTGTTGAATATCTGTCAGGAGCATAGCGGTATTAGATGAGAAACTTTATAAATTAAGAAAAAATGCTGTCATTAAATTCCAGGACACCCTCGACAGATATTCAACAACTGTTGATATCACCACGTGGAGAAAATTAAACTCTACGTTTCTACTGGTGAAATATTTGATTTATATTTGGCCAAAAAAAGTGTTTGACATGAAAATAGCCAAAAACACTGTTCTTTTCTCGCGTCCCCTACATACCCACCTTAATAGACCGTCTCACAACCAATAAACCAGAAAAAGTATCGAAGTGCGGTTTTATTCGCCCTTTATCTAACAGTTTGGAATAATATGCATAGTTTTTACTTTATCGTATCAAGAGAAAGTATTGTAATCGTGAAAACAAAGATTGACCTCGAGATTATGAGGAATTTTTCCCGGGCCACGGATCTAAAATTGTTAGATGGATTTTCTTCCGTCGTGATATTTAGATTTTACGCAGTTGTACCTCAAGACTTTTTTTTAAATTTTGATCCTAACACTCAAATTAGGGGTAGTTTGTTTATTGATGACTGATTTTTATAAATTCAAACATTTTCATAAGTGGGTATAAACATTTTGTTTAGAATGTATATTTGGGGAGTGTTTGAAACGACAAATGAAACTGGCTACTTGTTTTTTTTTGAGAGGATAAATTTGTTTAAGGATAGTTTACTGTTGATCGATTTTTGTTAAATTTGAATATTTTCGAAAATTGTTCTAATAATTTTGCTCAAAATTGGTTTCGGGGGAAAATTTTACATGATAAATAATAGCGCACCTTTATATTTCTAAATAAATTAATTTAAGGGTAGTAATTTTACGAAAAATTATAGAAAGTTTGAAAACTTTTAAATTGACCTTGAATATTAAGTTCAAATATGTATCTATCAGAGAATAGTTTTTCATTACTAATAAGAATGCATTTTTATTTGTACAAATTACATATAATTTTAGGGTATTTCAAAACTTATTTTTGAAAATTTAAAATCTCTTAAATATATTTGAACAAATGGTTTAAAATTTTAATATGAAGACTGAAAGAGTGATATTATGATAAACAAGATGATATATTTGTTTTTATGAGAGAAATTTGAACATTTTCTTCGCGGCTACGACACACAATATATTAAAAGTTTATACGATCGCACATTTTGTCTCGTTTTTGAAATAATCTTTTAGAATTTTGTTGTATTTTTTTAGAATGGTAAGACGTTTTCAACTATCTAAATCTCACTGCTCTTCTAAAAATCCAAATTAACATACACGTAACTGCACCACGATACTACGTCTGGTTCAAGCTGTGTTTATCTACCTAAGTTATAAGTCCAATTTTCATAATAAGGGCCTTTTAGAAAATACAAACAAATTTTATTTTACAATAAACATTGATAACATTGTACTATATTATTGTTGTAATTTGATATGTATTGATAATATCTATCAAAAGTGACAGCTGCAGATCACATGACTTGACGTATGAATATGTGGAAGTAGACCTAGTAACTTTTTTTTATCTGTCAGATAAGGTTCTTACTATGAAAATTGGGCTATTGTTTGTGTGGTAGAAGGAAGTCAAGATGGAGTGATACTTTCAAAAAAGGATTGATAATTTCACGTAAATGCTTTTAACTGGGCCGTTATTTGGAATTCAGATTTTAAAAAAACAACACTTAATCAAAATAAGTTTAGTTTAATTCTCTGTGATGTGATATAAAATTTTATATTATTATTATTTTATATTATTTAAAATTTTAGTTCCTTCGAATTATTAAAATACACACGATTTAGTAGAACCGGTCACGTCGATATTTGATATATTTCTTTCTTTTTCGCGTCTTACTACCCGTTATGAATATGTAGTAGTTACGACAGCATGTTAGGGATAAGGAAGGTTGATTCCCAGAGTAATTGTACTCACATTTGCGTGAAAGGAGAGCGTAAAACCATTCAGGTAAAATAAAAACACTCTCACTATACCCAACCAGGATTCCAACCTTGATCTCCCGGTCATCGGCAGTCCAGTCCGTGGCGATAGGGACGCCTTAGACCATTCGTCCTCCAGGCTGGGATTTTTTTTTAAAAGCTCCTGGTATTTATTAGTGCACTTTCTAAACCAATGTATTACTGTGGATTCACACATCCGCCGAAAAAACTAGCGCAGAACAGAAACGTGGTCACGTGACTCGCTCTGAGCCAATCACAAGATTTCAGCCTAATCGGCGCGAGCTGTTCCGCTGAAGTTCAACTATTCTCTACTTTGTCCGCTCTGCCTGAGATGTTCGGCACATGAGAACCAATCAAAATCTCAGAAACAACCATCTCAAACCAGTGCGCATGCGCTGTAGAGCTAGAAGCGAGCAGACAGCTCCGTTGGCCGTTGTGAGGAGATTTTAAATAGCTCGTTAATATAAAACGTGTGTATCGATGTATTGGATTGAGCCACGACACAGCGTTATAGTTTGTAAATAACCATCGGGAGAATGATCTAAAATATATGTTTATCCACTATGAAATATAATATGTTGATAATCAGCTGTTGTAAAGCGTTGCAATGCATCATGGGTCAACTTAAAGTGTGTTAACTACTGTGCAGATTCTGCTTCCTATTTTTCGGCGGACGTGTGAATCAAATCTTTAGTCTACCTCCTCGTTTTCTTACCAGAGGAGTGGATCTTACCTTCTTGGGAAGATTCCTCACCCGGAAGCAGAGCGGGGTACTGGCTCTTGCAGACCTGGCTGACAATGTCCGACAGCTTACTGCCGCAAGCCCTGATCACCATGTCGTCCGGCAAATGCAGGGAGTCCCTCCGGACCATCGGCACGACGCAGAGGCACACGAACATCGCCGACAGCACGCGGACGCACACCTGCGACATCTGGAAGTGAAAGGGGGAAACAACCATTTGAGGAAGGTGGGGAGAGCATCGTCGTTCTTCACTGGCTCATGTTTCTAAGTAAATAATTAAATATGAGAAGGCTTAACCAAAAGAGATGCGCCTACATCCACCAGGAGGAGGTTCTCCAGCCTGGGTGTTATAACCATCCTCAAGAGAGGACGGAAAGGATTTGTCTCTCAGACTTCCCGGGTCAGTTGGGTGCGATAACAGCGATGTTATTATGATTTTTAAATCGTGTCTTTAATTTCATATAAACACGAAGTGTGAATTAAAATATCTTGATAGATAAAACACTTTACAGTAAGTCCTCGATTTACGCGGTTAATTTGTCTCGCAAGTTTAAAAACCGCGTAAGTACAAATTGTGCTTAAATATTAAGTATGTTTGACATGAATTAAGTGTTTGATTCCGAGTATAATTAAAGATCAATAAGTGGATCTGCTTATGAAGATAAAAAGTTGAGAATATGGCTTGCGCTCACGGTAGAAACAAAACAAAATGGCGATGGCACTATCAGCTGTGCGTCAGCTTTCTAGTAACGTCATCTAATATGTTTTGAAGTTAAGCTTGATATATGGTTTCACTAGTTTTAAGTCAAAGTACCGCAACCGTGTATCTACAAATCCGTGTAAGTCGAGGTCTTACAATAAATTTAACTATCACATTGCCCTCCATACACGAATCATCTTTCATTTGTGCACTTGTTCATTCTGTTATTCAACCTGTAAATAGTAGTAGGCCAAGGTTGTTGTTAGTGTCGGGTGTAGACACATATCCAGAATATTTTAGGGGGTGGAGTGACAAGAAGGTTGAGTGTTTGCTTAATTTAGTAGAATACAGTCCCGACTATCTGAGCCTAGATCATCCAAGGTTTCGTATTATCCGAGGTAGTGGCACAATCTACGTTTCTTAATAATAATAATCTAGGATATGATCCGAATTCAACAAGTTCATTCGTTTATTATAGATAGCGGAGAGTGAAGCATCGGGCGACTCACCGTTTCCACGTACTATGGCGCCGTAAATATTATTATCCGCCGCAGGATTTGGTCGGGTAAATTTCCTAACACTGAGCGCTACAACTGCAAATTAGTTTTTTTTAAATCTGTCGTGTCTTTTTTTAAAATTGCGATGACATTTGTTGAAGTGTATTTTATAGTGTTACGTATTACCCGATCTTTTGATAATCCGAGGCGGCCTCGGATAATCGCGACTCTACTGGAATTACATGGAGGCTTATGGATGATTTGTTATTTCGAAGAGGCGAAAAGGGTGCTGAAATGGCAGTAGAAAAGACACTTGGTTGAGTATCAGATGAGTGAAATTTAAAAACTAAAAGGTAACTTACAGTCCGATTTAGATAGGAAGAAACTTTTTAATAGTTATAGAAAGTAACCAAACAATGTATTTATAGGTAAAATTATGTACTTTTTAAGTATCACTTTTCATATATATATATATATATATATATATATATATATATATATATATATA
>CABEEJ010008261.1:12677-24993 GCA_901482245.1 Timema douglasi
CCCATGCGTTTTCTTTGCAAGTGGATGTAAACTAATGTAATTCCAAAAGAGTTTTTGGCAGGTTTTACCATTTAGCCACAAGATACCACAAAAGAAAGGTCCGCACCTACTTTAAAGTTGCTCCACCATTTTGAATTTTTTTCAGAGCTTGAAAATTAATTTTTTTAACTTTTTGGATTTTTCCTGTCGGTTACAGGCTAAAAGCTATAAGTTTGCCAAATTTCAAGTTTCTAGCTCATCTGGAAGTGGGTGAACAATAATGTCAGTGAGTGAGTCAGCCGTGTGGCTTTATAGTAGTATAACTTGAGATATTTATCGTGCGGTTTCTGGACCGATTAATTACATCAGCACACGAGAATTTCTATGAGCAAGAGCGAAGGGGCTTACCAATTTAGCCAGGAAAGGTATTTTCACATACTTTCCAGGTTTTTTTTAAAAACGCCACAACCGACATGGGACCGACGGATTTACTTCCCCTCTAAAGAAAATTGTGTCAGGGATGTTTATTGCTCAAGAAAAATCCATCAACCCCAGCTGGGTTTGAACCCATGAACGTTGGGTTCTGAGGTGAGCACTTTACCCCAATGACAAGACATCTTGTGAATGTGAGGAATGCCAGGCCTCCACCTTGGTTTGGATCCCACGTTAAACTATAGGTCCTTCATTTCATCTCACAATCACCCTACCATTACACATTAGCGCAAGTGCGTACAACCCGAACGGATAGTAAGACGCGGTGCTAATAATAATAATAATAATAATAATAATAACAACACTTTACCCCAAGACTACTCAACCATTCATCCATTTCTAGAAGACATTACAATAACAGGATTCCATCCCAAGGTTGTTTGCAGTAGTTTTACTTCACAGCGCTATAATAACAGTTGCGGCCATTTTATCTAGACATACTTCTTCTATGAGATAACGTCATACTTGTTGACAGAACTGATGTAAGCCGGACCCACAAGACTTCCTGTCACGCCGTCCGAGTATGCCCGCGTTTTGTTTGCCACGAGGACAGCATTCACTGCGACACAAATAACAGTTCGAAACAAATCTTTACAAACATATTTCATTGTGTGTCTGAATTTATCATAGCAAACGTTTCTTCACGGTTACCATACTGGGGTGGGGGGGACTGTACACAAATACCCTGCTAGGGAAAGGGATGAGAAAGTTATTCTTTTTGACTATCTAGAATTCTAGAGTATAGTTTAATTTTCATTGGAAGGAGAGTTTAGTAAAAACAAGAACTCCATGGTATGAGCCCGCAAGTGAGCTATATCGACTGACCAGCCACCGTGATGATAGTGCCAACATTTGCGGATATGGGTGTCATTTTGTCAGCACAACGAGCCCTCTGGCCATTAATCTCAGTTTTCTAAACTGGAACTGCTACTTCTATATTCAAGTATCTCCTCATTTAACCTCATGAGGCTGAGTTATCCCCGTTCCAGACCCACTGCTTCACAGATAAATTTTGGAAGCACTGGGGATCGAACCCGGGACTTCTGGACCTGTAGCCAGGAGCTCTGACCAGGTTGGCATTATAACATTTTATTATATTATTATTAATAAATTGAATGTGTTTACAATTTCCACCAAAAGTAACTTCTGCAGATCACACGACTTAACCTACGAAAACGTGAGTGTAGATTTAGTACATTTTCTAGTTTCAGATAATGAAGACCCTTCTTATGAAAATTTGACTATTGTTGATTACTTACAATAACATTTTGTTAACGGCTTGTACTTTCTTATGCATACGGTAAACAATCAAATTAATAACCACCTGCTTCGATGGCTGTTTGGTCTAAGGCATCACTCTCACAATAAAATTTACTGCTGATAATGGTGAGATCGGGGTTCTAGTCTCGATTTAGTGTATTAAAGGAGTTTTTTCTAAATGGTGTTCCCCTCTCCCTCTAAGCAAATGCGGGTACGCTTCCTCCAAATGCAACATTACTCATCCTTAACCCATTAGTGTAACTAGTGCATAGAAGCAGCAAGACGTGGAGCTAAAACAAAAGCCACTGGATTATTTATCGTCTATTGAAAGGAAATATCTATTTCACATTTAGGTAATTTTGCCCTTGCCGGAAACCAAACCCAAACCCAAACCCAGAATCAGATGTCAGATGTTCTCCCCACTGATATAAAAAAAATGGACGCTATAGTGTAAAATACGTAATAAAGTGAAGCCACAGGTTTTAAGTAACATTATTTCTGTTTGGGCATTAAAAATTAAGTATTGTTAAAATTTGCATCTGTAATTGCGCGTTAAGTTTTACGCCCTTGAGAAATAATTCCAAAGAACCACTACATCAGCACTTGTAAAAGAAGAAATATTAGAGAGAGCAGTTTTATTTCATTGACTCGTCTAATTATAGGATAGTAGGGAACTTTTGGTAAGTAAATAAATTAATATTTATAAAATGAAGAGTTTGTGTATCTGCCATGAGCGTTATGAGATATCTACATCACGTAGAGTTCTAACATTTTAAAATAAATAGCCCCTTGTCACAAAAATGTGCACCTCGTCCCCTAATGATAAGGGAAAAACACATTTACAAGTAACCAGTTTCGATTGTTCATCAGGATGATATGGACGTGGGATTTTAAGTTGATCTGGCTCTAGGTAAGAAACAAATCTATCCAGAGATGCACAGAGAAAACTGAAACTGTCTATAATTTTATTTGTAATCCCTCAAAAACCCCGCCAAATATATTTCATCATCACCTCGAAACGAACCATACTCTCCCCTATAGCAGTTAACTTTCCAGGATTTACAGTAATGTTCTTTCTCTTGAACCGATTAGTCTCTCTCCTTTCTGCCAACTATTATTCTAGAACAGGGGTCTCCAAACAACGACACACGGGCTTGATCCGGCCAGTGGAATGGTTTGTCCGGCCCTCGGATTCTTTGACAAAAAATAATAATTCAAAGACGAATGCCAAAATGAAGGTGCTCCCATATGAGGTACACAAAATACCAACATAAATATACATACAACATAATGTGTTCCATTGTTTCGTAACTAAAATACACATTAATTGTTATCTAAATTTTTTATTTCATTGAAAAAACAAAGCCTACATATATTAATGTTTAATTCTGATTATAATCCATATATATGTATACATATATATATAATACATATATATACTTATATATATATATATAATACATATATGTATACTTATATATATAAAATACATGTATGTATAAATATAAAAATAATATATATATAAAATACGTATAAATATATTTATTTATAAATACGCATATACGTATAGACTAATGTATGTCTTTTTTTCGATCCGGCCCACCTATCCCTTTCAGTATTCGAACGTGGCCCTCAGCTCAATAAATTTGGGGACCCCTGTTATAGAAGAAAGAAACTATCTAAATATTTAGCTTTGTGAATTACTACACACGAGTTGGGTTATTGTAATTAATACTGTACTCCCGCGATAAGCTCCCGTCAAGTGACGTAGCGCGAATATGTTGCAACGAGAAGCTGTATAGTGAGCATCTATTTGAGCAGAGATAAGCAAGCGGTTTTATCTGGACAGGCGTACCATAACAATCATTTACGCGTATTGCCGGATCTACGAGTAGTTTCACTTTGTAAATTTAGCATTCGTAATAGGTATATCAGTTTTAACTATACAATAACTAACACATGTCTACACTACAAACTAAACTAGCAAAACTAAAAGTATTCATACGTCACAATATTTATAGCGCTCACTTATCTTAAGGTGTGCTATTTTCAAACTTCTGCTCTTTATATTTTCGCTAACTATAAGCAGTTTGGGTTTGATAGTTGGACCCCCGCCCCCATCCTCCACCTCCACCTCCACCTCCCTTACCTTCCTTTCCCCCACCATACTATCCGATCACCTTTCTTTCATTCTTTCTTTGCAGACTCATTTGCGGAGTGTTCTCGGAACTACGAGTCGAATAGTTTGCTAATCTCAAAGACACACCTTTCTCCCAACACGCACTAATACTCTGTCAATATTTTGTTATTGTCTACCCAGCTTGTGTGCCCGACTAAAGATCACAATCACAAACAGTTTTGAAACATGTACTTGAACATTAGAACTGGTGCAACAAGCTACAGTAGCCCCATGGCTTCTTTGGTGCTGACTGACAGCTACAGTATCCCCATGGCTTCTTTGGTGCTGAATGACAGCTACAGTAGCCCCATGGCTTCTTTGGTGCTGACTGACAGCTACAGTAGCCCCATGGCTTCTTTGGTGCTGAATGACAGCTACAGTAGCCCCATGGCTTCTTTGGTGCTGACTGACAGCTACAGTAGCCCCATGGCTTCTTTGGTGCTGAATGACAGCTACAGTAGCCCCATGGCTTCTTTGGTGCTGACTGACAGCTACAGTAGCCTCATGGCTTCTTTGGTGCTGAATGACAGCTACAGTAGCCCCATGGCTTCTTTGGTGCTGAATGACAACTACCGTAGCCCCATGGCTTCTTTGGTGCTGACTGACAGCTACAGTAGCCCGATGGCTTCTTTGGTTCTGAATGACAGCTACAGTAGCTCCATGGCTTCTCTGGTGCTGAATGACAGCTACAGTACCCCCATGGCTTCTTTGGTGCTGACTGACAGATCACAGCTGACAGCTAAAAGCTTTGAAAAGCTACCAAACCAAATTATGTATCCCTACGCCGAACCATATGATCTGCAAAAACATGTGTTTAGCAGCTGTCACTTCTGATGGTCAAAATGTAGGATATATACCTAAATGCTGACTATGAGAAGTCAGCTGTGAGCTGTCAGTCAGCACCAAAGAAGTCACGGGGCTACTGTAGCTCGTAATTTCTTGTATTGTTTGGAACGCAAATAAGGCAGATTTTGGTCAACCTTCGGGTGGAGGGAGAGGGTTTGAACCCCCAAACCACCCACTGGCTACGGCCTATACATACTTTGTTCAGAAATATAATTCCATTAGTTCAGGGCTGTAAGCTGGAGGGTGTTTTGGGGGATCTAACCCCCAACGACATTATTATTATTAAAAAAAAATTGTGTCCTTCCTTCTACGCTTATAGCCTATGGGAGTCTTAATGAATTCATAGCACTTCAACCCCATTATGAAAGTTGTACCGTGGGGAGGTGTTTTGAATGTTTGAACTCTCCTCAAATTATTATTAATACTTTTTTTTTTTTAAGATTCCTTCTCAATGCTTAGGTTAGTGTTTAGTTAGAGTCCTGTATCATTCGTGACAACGATAATTATATTTTAAAACTATTTGAATAGTTTCGAAAGTGAATTTCACCAGATAACCGCAGGTTGGACACACTTCAAATTAAATTTCTAGCTACGACTGCCAGCTATATTTATATTATTATCACGGCGTCTTACTACCCTGGCACTCCACACATTCACAAGTCGTGATTAATATACGTCTTGTCAGAGGTGAAGGAAGGGTTTGACAATCGGATAAAACTGTGCCGGGACCGAGTATTGAACCCCGGACCCCCAGCACAGAAGTCTGACACCTTACCCCTAGACCGCCAGGTCACCAGCTATGTTGTAAGTGCGTACAACCCGAACGGGTGGTCAGACGTGGTGCTAATGATAATAGTAATAATAATAATAATATTTTTTGGTGGATAAACATATATTTTAAATCATTCTCCTGATGGATATTTTCAAATTATAACTCTGTGTCGTGGCACAATACAAAACATCAATACACACGCTTTCCATTAACGGATTATTTCTAATCTCCTCACAACGGCCAACAAAGCTGTCTGCTTGCTTCTGGCTCTACATTGCATGCGTTGTCAAATGCGCATGCGCACTGATTTGAACTGATTGGTTCTCCTGTGCCGAACATATCAGTCAGAGCGGACGAAGTAAGAGACGAGTTGAACTCTACTGGAACAAACAGCTCGTGCCGTTGAGGTGGAAATCCTGCGATTGGCTTAGATCTCGTCACCTGACCACGTTTCTTTTCTACGTTTGTCTATCGGCGAACAAGCGAGTCCACAGTAACATCAATTTTTAAAGCACCAACTTATTTTGGAGACCTTTTTTATCTTTCTCTAATAATACAATTTGAATCAGTGTTGGCGGAAGCTTATTTGTGTCGGGAGGAGGGGCTGATTAACCAAAACGTGTTTTTAAAGGACTTGTTTCTCTATCCCAAGCACAAAGATCTTCGGGGCCCTCCTTGGGCAATCGTTTGCTGACTATAGGCCTACTTATTTAAGTTATTGGAGTGGTCCTTAAGTGGAGGTTTTTAAAAATGATACTCCTCTAGAATACCTATATTTGTAATAACCTTTCACCAGATTTAAAAAAAAGGTTTGCTCCTAGAAAATATTCAGAATGGTCCTCGCCTGATTTTATCAATTTTTAACTTGATGTCTTTAGAAACTATTTGGAGTTGGTGTTTAATCGTATCATATTTGAAAATATAAGAGAGGAGTGAAATAAATCCGGAGAAAGCAGGGGCAGATTTTATTGGGTAAAAAAAATAATTTAGTAAGCAATTCCTCCACCCCACCCTAAAAATCACCCTGTCCCCTGGTTATGCCACCAATTATACCTTTATTAAGAAGTGCTTAATGTAAATTTTTCGACATTGAAGTAGAAGATGCTCTGTAAGTTTGCAAATGTTAATCAAATGCTAGCACTTATATCCCTGGCCTTAATTATCATATAAATAAACTTCCGATAGCATCTAAAGGAATTTATTTTTAGAATTTTTTTTCTTCCTATGGCATTTGGATCCCCCCCACCCCCTTGAAATAATGTTAGCCTGGCTACGACCTTGATGGAGTTACCGCGATTTGTGGAGAATATCTAGGAAAAACAACAATAATTGTAGTTCCAAGGATATAAAATGCTTCTTAGTGTCATCACCATCATGTCTATATCTAAAGAGGAAACATAAGTGGTGAGTAGGTTTCCTCAACCTGCTCACCTCTCAAATACGCTAGAGTTGAATTTGAGTGCTTTAGCTGAGTCACCTTGAAGATTAAAAACAGCACATTTTGAATAAGATAAACATGTTATTTTTTGCTTGATGACCAGACATTATTTATGTAATCGGATGTTTGGTCCATTTTAATCTTCATCATCAGTTCTATTCGTAGTTTTCATTCGCTTACCTTAGTACAGACACAATGTTTTTCTTCATAAAGTAGTTTAACTCTACAAATTGAAAGTAAATTCGCTGATTCTTTTCAATCAATGTTGCTTTATGTATATTTGAGCCTGAAAATATGAATAATTTGATATTGCAACTTACCTGTTGAGTAAAAATTATTCCCGTAGACAAGATTTGAAATATCTCACTCATTATAACAGGGGCCGTGGGACCTTTTTTTTGTGGAGGGAAAGGGCAAGCGAAAAAAGTTTTTTTAGGCCCTTGCAGGCCAGGCCACCTCCATACCCCACACTTCCCAATGAATGTTTGAAATTGGATGTCCCTAAAAACTATTTGGAGTGGGCCTCATCCCCAATTTTCAAAAATTAGATTATTTTGATAAGCTGATTTGACTGGTTTTCCACAGAATTAAAAAAAATTTGGGGCGCTTCTATAAGCTATTTGAAGTGGTCTTCTCAAGCAAACTTTTTAAAAATTGAAGTGTTCTTAGAAACTGTTGGGAATGGTCCTCAGCTGGATATTTTTGAAAATTGAATGATTTATAAGATATTTGGAATTGTCAGTTAGATTTTTTTAAATTATATGCACTCGAAATATATTTGGCGTGGCCCTGTCTCAGCAAATTTTTAAAATTGGATGCCTCTAGACACTATTTAGAATGCTCCCCTACTTAGCAAATTTTTGAAAATTGTATGCCTTTAAAAGATATTTGCAATTTGATAAAGTCTTTGAGTTTTATATTCTAGAACATTAGAAGTTGTGAAATACATCTTGAGAAGGGGGGTGGGGCTAATTTATTCTAGAAGGACAATAAGCGACCCTGCACCTAACTCCCCGGTTTTGCTGTCGCTAATATGTAGTAGTACTTCCCTCAATTCTCGTAAATTATACACTTTTTTAAAACTATTTAGAGTAGTCCTCCCTCAGAATTTATTTGAAGAGTTGATGCTCTTAGAAGCTATTTGAAGTTGTTCCTCGGTATTTTTTTTATTTGGATGCCTTTAGAAGCTATTTTAAATTATCCTCACCCCAATTTTTTTTATTAGATTTTATAGATATTTGAAAAGATCTTTCCTAAGAATTTTTTTGAAATTTAGATACTTCAAGAAGCTCTTTAGATTGCTCCTCGCCTGACTTTTTCTGACAGATGCCTCTAAAAGTGGTCTTCTCTGACATATTTTCGAAAATTAAATCCATCAAGACTTAACTTGGAGTTTTATTTAAGACCATATTTATCAGCGTCGTGTTCGATAATATCAGAGGAGTTTAAATCTATCGNGCCCTACCCCCACGGAAATATAATATATTTCAACATATTATAATTTTTATAAAAAAAACTCTAAACAGTATTTTAACACAAACTAGTGAATAAATGGTATGTATAAAACTTAAGCACGGATAAATTCAGAAATGTCAGCATTAAACAATGTCGTATGCTTGTTTTTAATCTAAAATTCTTTCTTTACCGAGTTGCACTGAATGG
This sequence comes from Timema douglasi, assembly GCA_901482245.1. Lineage (NCBI taxonomy): Eukaryota > Metazoa > Arthropoda > Insecta > Phasmatodea > Timematidae > Timema > Timema douglasi. The sequence goes on from CABEEJ010008261.1 coordinate 21,306, forward strand.
TTAATTTAGATATTAAAAATAGTGCTATGTGGCAACAACCGAAACCTTATTATTTTAGACTACGGCTTAAAAACTTTGCTTTTACCTTCTCATCCCCCTATTGAATAGATTTCCGCACTTACATTTTTGACAGCTTGTCATCTTCAGAGACCCTCGTGATGCCTGCTGGGAACCTTGAGATGCTAACTTATAGCCTACATTATGTCGTGTTTGACTTGACCACACACAATCTCCATTGCTTTTGATGATGAGGCATATTTGAATTAGGTCTACACTTTGTATGTAATAACTTGATTTATTAGCCTGGAACTAAATTTGCTCAGTTTTTTTTTCAATATATTATTTTATCAAAAGTTATACTTGGTAATTAAAAGTAGATACATATCCAACCATAATCTTTTCTTCGCCAAATAAAAAAATACAGAAAAATTCATTGCTTCGATTCAATGTTTGTAATATTCCATAAATTCGATTCAGCTTCTGGAATATTAAATAAATTCGATGTAGATTATGAAATATTTAATAAATTCTATTCAGCTTATGAAATATTTCATATATTCGATTTGGTGTTTGGAATATGTATTTTAAATAAATTTGGTTTATTTATTATAATTTATTATAATATAAATATACTAGTGGGTCTCTTCAGTGATGGCTGCAGATTTTTGCACTAAAATGTATGTTAAACTTTTTATTAGGAAATAATCTATATAATAAGCCCACACTAATTTTTTTAGCTAAAAATTTACTCGTCAAGGGCTATCAAATTTACTTAGATATTTATTGTTCGGTGTGTAATTTGAATCACAACTTATATTTCCCCTCTTCATGCCCCGATGAGAACTTTAAAATGACCCCTCTCCCAGATCTCTATCTATTCATCGCACAAACCACCCAAATAACAATTGAGCTGATATTATTTTTAAACAGAGACAAATCCTGGTTTATATGGTGATGTAAGCAAACAATGATTGTACAGATGAACCACTGTCCACACACAAGGAAAAGATGGAAAATTTGGGTTTTAGGTCTAGACCACTATTTTTTATCGGCATTCTGATTCCCTAATCTTTAAAAGGAGTGTTCGTTTGTCAAAATCTGTTCAATCATTTCCTCGTAATTTCTATTACTGGAAATGGGCTAATCAAATTATTTATAAGATATATGATTGTGTGATTGTGAAAATGAGTGTGAATGTAATAAAATGAGTGTGAGCGAGTGATAGTGAGTATGTGTAAGTGGTAGAGAGAAATAATGGGAGAAGATGTGTTTTTGAGAAAAAGAGAGTTTACAATGTTGGGAGATATATTGTGTGAAAGAAAAAGAAAGTATGAGGGTATGAGAGTGAGTTTGAAAGAGAAAGTCAGAGAGGGAGAGATTAGTTTAGAAAGAGAAGATTAGATTGTGAGAGTTAGAGAAAGTTAGGGAGAGAGTTTAAGAGAGAGAGTGTTTGAGAGAAAGAGTTATTAAGAGAAATCGAGAGAACGAGTTTGCGAGAAAGAGAGTTTGAGATAGAAAGAGTGGGTTCAAGAGTTTGTGAGATTGAGATTGAGATTGAGAGAGTTTGAGCCAGAGTTTGAGAGAAAGTGCGTTTGATAGAGAGCATAATAAATATAATGTGAGAGAAACTGTGTAGTAAAGAGTGTATGTGAGGGAAGAGAAAGAAAGAATGTTTTATAGTATGTGTGTGTGTGTGTGTGTGATGGAGAGAGTGGGAGACTGTGTGTGAGAGCGTTTGATAAAGAGAATGTGAAAATATAGATATGGTACTAACATATTATGGTACTTTTAAATATCATATCCTCTAAATTAAGCGGTAAAATGAAAACATAGCCTAACTTATCTATTTGTATTGTGTGAAGGCCGATTCACAGAGAACGCTAAGCTAAGATTTGCTCTACTAACTTTTTTTAAAAATAGCGGGCCATATATTTAAATGTGTTTGTTCACACAGAAAGGTATGCTATGCCGCTCTATGTTTTTTCCGATTGCTGGCCGCGCAATTTTTCCATTTCCCATCTTGAACCATCTTATGTTGCGCATGCGCATAATGCAACTTGGGCTCCGTGTTGAACAGACGAACTGCTGGTTTGGTGAAAATAACTAAAGAAGTGTTGAAGTTTTGTTTTCAGTTTGTTTCATGTGTATTTAAATAATATTCTATTTAGGTTTTATATTTAATAAATGTTTTTATATTATTATGTATCGGCCTTTACTATTTGTTAAAGTGAAGATCAAAACCCATTATTTGAATAATATGATCATCAAAATCCATAATTTGAAAAAGTAAAAAACACACCAAAGCTCATACTTATACATAATGGATTTTTTTTTTTTACATTATTCAAGACCATTTTATCCTTTTCGAGCTTATAATACATACCAAAACATATTTAAATATTATTTTATCACGCGTGAAACAAAACGTGTAAAATATTTTCATGAATTTAACAACTTAATCTTTTAATTTTCGAATTATGTTCATTATTATTGTTTTAAATGCGTATTAACGATAACAACATTTCAATAAAAAATAAATGTTTCCCCAGTTTAGGAATCTCAATATAGATGTGATATGACCAGCATCCAAAGAGAAAATTGTGTTCTGCTTGGATCCGCAAATTAAAGATTGAGTTATTATTTCTAAGCCAAAGAGATGCATTTTATTTAGAGATTTACAGCCATGCAGCAAATAACGGTTGCCATGGGGATTAAACAAAGAATGAAAAACTGAAAATTCTCTATAAAAATCGGGTTTTCGTGGAAAACTACTATTTTTCCCGACATCCTAAACTCCTGACCGTTAAGACGAGTGGTCGTTTGTCAAAATCTGTTCAGTCATTTCCTTGTAATTTCTATTACCTACAACGGGCTTATTAAATTATACATAAGAAATATAATGTTAGTTTTTCTCGCCTTTGAGTTCAATTACAATAATAAGTTAAAGCTCGGATATCTTATTAATTATTTATTCGGTAACCAAAGTTTTTGTTTATAGCTCGCCACAAGATCCATCGAGCCATCGTTTGGGCTGCTCTTTGGGGACACATTAAAAGAACTGAACGTTGCGACGACTGGCGCCTCCGTCATCATGAGCACGCTGGACGGCATGATCAACTTCTCAGGTGAGAATACAATGGGATAATGGTTAGGGGGGCTGACTGGGATGTCGGGGCTCAAATTCTAGCATCTTTACTAAGATAGAGGTCAGTGGTGGCCAAACTGTCTAAGGCGTTTGACTCTCATTGCACTTTGTTGGGAAAGGTCAAGTTTTGAATCTCAGCTGAACTTAAATAATACACTGCGATTTAAACTACTTTAGGATCCACGTGGTGGGTAGGCTGGGGAGTATAGTTGCCACATCGTGGGAGTTTGCGCGTCACTAATATGCAAGCATACTCATTGACTGTCAAGAAATCTGGCAACGTGCATCGGTTGCTATGACAACTGCCCTTCACAGATTGGTCGAGCATGTGACGAGCCTCCACTCCCCACTCCGATTGTGCTGACGTCAATCCTAAAGCAGCTTAAAACGCAGTATAGGGCTGGTTTTCAACTTGTAATTTCTCCTCTTTTCTATACGATACCCTCTTTGACTTCTGTTAAGAGGATAGCATCCGAAGGCTCTATGCCATTTCTGAAGTTTCACAGCCCGTGCGCGTGCGAGGGAGGTGGAGCTTACACGAAT
>CABEEJ010008262.1:8335-24991 GCA_901482245.1 Timema douglasi
TCCTCACTAAAATGCATTAACAATAGTTTCGGCTATTTGTTTCATTAATATATGCAATCCTGTACAATTATATATATAATTGTCAATTGGCCGCAAAATCGCCAACTACCGAGTCGCTGATGGCTGCGTTGTCTGATGGCTGTGATCTTAGATAATCACATGTTTATAAGCTGACGACTTCCACGTCTATCTCAGACTCTGCCTTAAACTATGAGTGAAGAATGACCATGGGCACGGGACGAATCCTGGATAGCTCAGTGGTAAGAGCAGTGGCGTACTAAGCCGAAGGTCCCGGGTTCGATTCCCGTGTCCAGGTGTCATTTTTCAATTTTCAGAATATGATATCTAAAAGGTGAATGCCTCACTAAAATGCATTAACAATAGTTTCGGCTATTTGTTTCACTATCAACTAAGCTAAGCTATAATATAATTTATTTATTTATTTGAAAGTTTATGGATGAAATATGGTTAATCCAAAAATATAGAAACGAAGAGGAAAGGAGTGCAATTGAATTGGAAAATAATTCCCCTAAACTTCTAACATTCGAATTTTAAATCAAGTTTCTTTTTAGAAAGAACAAAAACATATTCTATGCGGTGAATATTTATCTAATTTTAATAGTTTGCTAGAGTTATTTTATAGGTTTTTATAACATCTATCAAAATTATTAGTTGTAGATTATAATAATTAGTGTATTAATACGTCAAAGTAGATCTAATGGCCCTGTAAGTGACAACATTAATTTTTTCACTACATTAATCAATATAATTATGATAGATTCATATTAAATAACTTTTTTTAATCTATATATTCTTTGAAAACCATCAGAATAGAATATAATTCAATGACAACTTACACACAAAATCGAGAAATCTCCACAATATACATGAATAAACAAACCTTCGTGATTTCCCTCAAAGAAGGATCAATTATAACAATGAAATCAAAAAAAGTAAAATAACAAACGTAGTGTAATGATTAGTCAAACCAATAAGCTTAAAGTCAATAAATTCATATAGAGAGAGTACCGTAACATGTGGGATAACCCTCAATGGTGAACAGGAGATATAAAAACAATAATGAAGTTCATATAAACAATGTCCTATATGACCATGTTTCCAAGTTATATTCATGTTTATACTCCAGTAATTTGAAGCTGATTAACATAATAGGAATGCTGATTAACATAATAGGAATGCTCTAAATGCTCCCCCCCCATTGACCTGCAATCATCATCTTAAAAAATACCGAGTGTTTGGAATAGCCGCAAACAACCAGTAGAGCAAACCTATTTGCTTATTGTGGTAGGAATAACAGTAATTGCTAGTTAATAAAGTTGCTTAAACAATTTTAATATATACAAAACTATCAAGTCATGGTATTTAAGGTTGTACACTTTTGATGGATATTATCAATACCCATTGAATAATGCAAATAATATTTTAAAATACTATCAATTTTGTCCAAAAAGAAATATGTCTGAATTTCCTAAACTGTTAATCCAAACAAAATCAGGGTATACTCAACAGGTCGAGAGATATCGCGTATGGTGTACAAACACTTTAGTGGAATCATTTGGCTGTGACTAGGACGCAAATGAGAGCAGATGTTTATAATAACCTTTTTTCATAGACATTTTGTGTCTCCTGTTCACTTATGAAGGGGGTCCCAAATGTTAAGGTACACCTTTTATAGTAGTACACATATAAATGGAAAAATCACATATGAGCTACACAATAAATATTATGTTGTCATCCTCCCTTCCAATAATGTTGATACTCGCTTCGGTGGCCGCGTGCTCTAACTCACTGATCTCATGTTGGACTAGACTGACCAAGACGGGGAGATCAAGGTTCGATCCCGGTCTGGTGAAATGAGGCTTGTTTTCCTCAATGGTTTTCCACTTTCACTCCACGCTAATTTGGGTGCGTTTCCTCCTAATTGAGCCTTCAAAATACCTAAATCATCAGTGTAATAAGTAAATAGGCGTATTACTAGAACGGGTAGTAAGACTCAGTGCTAAAATAATAATAATGTTGATCCTCTTTTTCAACTCCCTAATTTAATGAGGGTGGTTTTCTATAAATGGTTTTCCACTCTCCCTCCACGCAGATGTTGGTAGAATACCTCTAAAAATGCTTTCTTAGTCACCCCTACCCGACTTATAGTAGTTATCATATATACGTATAGCCTGAATAGGTGGTAAGTCGCGATTATTTAAAAAAATCCCATTAGTTCCTTTTTGGAAATATTAGTATCATAAAACTCAAAAAGCTATGATGAAAAATAAGTAAATATTTAAAGAGGTAAGGGTACAGCTTTGTACTAAGGGTGTCAGTGGTGGCGTCAAATCAAAAAGATGGCGTCGAGCGCAATGTGTGTTACCATACTACTACCATAGTGGTTTCATCGTGTTTATTATCTGAAGGTGAAAATGGGCTCAACACCTACGCATGACGTCATGCTTATGATCTATGGCCAGTGTCATATCCAAGTGCTAAGGGTTTCGTGCACCGAGCCTAGGAAGAGGCTGTATTCAAAATAAGTGATAGGAGTCATAGTTCTCAGAATAAATAGAAGACGTCGTCTCTAGGAGATATGGGGCTACATCATTTTTAGTAATTAGGAGTCGGAGTCATCGTCGTCGTCGTCGTCGTGTCAAGCACATAGGTGAATATGTTATATCTAGAATCTAGGTAGTTTCATCGTTCCCAGTACCTAGGTTAATGTGTTGTATCTAGGATCTAGGTAGTTTCATCGTTCCCAGTATCTAGGTGAATGTGTTATATCTAGGATCTAGGTAGTTTCATCGTGCCCAGCATCTAGGTGGATATGTTATATCTGGGATTTAGGTAGTCTCATCGCGCCCAGTATCTAGGTGAATATTTTGTACCTAGGATATAGGAAATATCATGCCCAATACTTAGGTGTATGTGTTATGGCTTAGACCTCAAGGGTGGTGGCATACTAAAGAACAAAGATGCATCAAAATTACTTACATTTTTCACCACATGTCGTTATATTATTATTATTATTATTATTATTATTAGCACCGCGTCTTACTACCCGTTCTATTTATACGCACTCACGCTAATGTGTAATGGTAGGGTGATAGGGAGATGAAATGGAGGACCTACAGTTTAACATGGGATCCGAACCACGTTGCAAGCTTGTGTTGTACGCATATAATATATTAATTACACTGGTGGACTAAGTATCAGGGAAATACAATATATAGGAAATGTGACCCGACCTACATGAATGGAGCTTAAAACCATTACGGTATAACCATCCTCAATATACCAGGGTGTGATTTGAACCCTGACCTCCCATTGCACGGGATAAACCACGACTAAAATATATTGACATTCAAACTAAACTCCCCACCGGTGTGGATAAAGTTGCAACACTTCCCCTGTCCCCTTGATGAAACGAAAACGTAGTACTCACTCAAGGTTTGTCTTCTGCACGTCGAAGTCCTTGAAGGTGATCTCTATAATCTCATCCCGGCTTGAGATGAAGGTGTACAGCAGGCAGTTGATATTGTCCTGATAGGGTCTCGGGTAGTCCGGACTGCTGAACGTGCCGTACTCTTTACCGTACGTGGCGGAAAACACCAAGCACTCGCAACCTGAACACAAAAACACCACAACGTTGTGGTTATAATGGGTTCTGTACACCAGCTCTTAGGGTGAGAATTTAGGCAAAGAGAGTCAGAAGAAATATAGTTGTAGGCTTAGAGCAAAACTTACTTCGGCCAAAATTAATCAAATATTTCTCTAGTAGAAATCTAGAATCTAATTTTCCTTGTATTATGGTGATATAAACATTTGCTTAATATATGTCATGAGCATAGCGGCATTATATTAAAAACACACTAACGCAGAACTCCCCACGCTTTAATGATACACATATTCCTTTCTGAACAATTTCCTAATCAAAGTATTACTTCAGGCGTCATCGCCTAGTCAAAGAACTCCTTTAAGACTCATTGCCTTGTCTTAAGTACTTCCCTAGGGGTCATTTCCTATTCAAAGAAGCCCTTTAGGGGCCATTGCCTATTTAAAGTACTCATTTAGGCTTCATTGCCTTATCTAAGTACTCATTCATGGTTCATTGCCTTGTCAAAGAAGCCCTTTAAGGGCCATAGCATAGTAACATAGCTCCTTAGGCGTCATTTCCTAATCAGAGTACTCATTTAGGATTAAATTCCTTTTCCAAATACTTCTCTAGGGGTCATTGTCTAGTCAAATTACTCCTTTAGAGGCCATTGCCTAGTAGAACTACCCTTTTAAGAGCTATTGTCTAATCAAATTACATCACTTAACTCTTCATAAATAAAAGGAAACATTTACTAATTTTCTTATACAGTGTCAATGGTCGTTTCAAATATTAATTCTGTATTTATTATAAGTGGTAAGCCATACAAAGTTGTGAAAGAGGGAGAGAAAGGCATATAAAACTCCATTATGTCAAAATCTGCCTATAATTTACCTATCAGCCATGACATAATAGAAAAATATATTACGAGTATCTATCATCGTGCTATGGACTCGGCACTTTAGGGGCGTCAAGCACCCCTGGATATCGTGGTTCAGGGCAGTTTCTAGGTAGGCACCTTAAAATCTACAAAACCCGCACCCCGAAGGGTGGGATGATCCGGTTCAGGCCGGATACTCAGGGAGGCGAGAATTAACTCTTCCTCTCCTTCCAGTAACTCACTGGTTAGACCATCACTGGGGGACTACGAGTCTTCCACCTATCCAGGGTGGTACCCGGAGCTATTTACTTCCGCTCACAGACGCGACCTTGCAATCTACACTCTTTCCCCGTGTGTAGGGGAATGGAACTACGCCCACTGCGTGTGGGAAAGTAATTCCCCACTACTCGTGAACTCGAGTGGAGGTGCCTGTGTTATAGCACATGCACTACTAACGGTCCAGGTTAGTGCCGGAGCTCTAAAATAGCTCACCGAATGACTGGCAAAGCTCAGGCCCGAAGGCCCAGAACAATAAGAGCTGAGGCCCGAAGACCCAGAATCCCAGGAGCCTGGACCCCCCCGCACTGCCAACGCCATCGAGCATCAGTCTCTCTGGCACAAGAGTACGAGTAATAAGACTCAGTGGTACGCTTACCCAATTTTACTAAACATTAATGGGCTAGAGCAGAGGAAAGGAGAGTATTAAAAAAAGTGTAGGCCTACAAGCATTTAACTATAGATATATAGTGGAAAAACTCTTTAAGAAGTTATAATAATTTAATCAATTAGGTAATCGTATCAAGATTACTTTTGAGACGTAGCTTGGATAGAGTTTCTTAACCATTGGTCTGCGAGTCGGCACCTGTCCGTGGGTCCATCACCACCGATTGGCAAATAATGAATTCTTAACTGTAGATATATTTATATTTTATGAACAAGTATGAAAATTAGCATCACTTCTCTTTGATGAGAATCGTTTTTGTATTTATAAAAAAAATCACGTAATGGTCTACATTGATTCAGTCGTGCTTCAAATAGGATTATTTGAGAACTATTAATTGTTTGATAATTTTCATATATGGAGCTTTATTAATGTTATTCTACTTCATTTAATTGATTTGAGTCTGACATCCTCAACGGCAAGAAAGTAACATTATTTTTCTGTACGTGGAAATAATACCAAATGTATCCCCACACATTTTAATTGTCAAATGTAGCCTAAATATTTAACATAAGAGCTATTAACTAACACATATTTTAGCAAAAAATGGGATGTGTCAGGATTTGAATCCTGGCTAGAGGTATACCTTCATACAAAGGAAGTAACATTTCCTCCAAATACCAACTTTTTAATAACTACCTTGTTAGTGTAAATATGTGAATAATACAATCTGGCATAAATACTCGAATCACAGAAACAAACTTATCAATTTACAGAAACAAACTTATCAATTTACAGAAGTTGTGTTTGAAGAAATAAAAAATAGCATTTGTATATGTTTTGCTCTAGTATCTTAATTATTTTGATATATTTTAAAATTTGATGTTGATGTTAAGTATTTGTTTAAAAGGTTTACTTTGACACTTTCTGCTGTCTGAAAAAAAACTAAAAAACGTCAAAAATTCAAAACAACTTAAAATGTAAATTACAAATAAAATAAGATATTAAAAAAAACAATGCTTAAATCTTCTTTGTTTTTACATTCAATATTTTCATTATATCTTTTCCAATTTGTGCTTTTGTTGAACGTATTTTGCGTCTATCTTTTTTCACTTTTTTTTATTAATCATTTATTTCTTGACATTTAAAAGTAATAGAGTAAATTTAATAACATTAAATTGTATTATTTCATAATTCATACATTGATGGGAGTGATTTAATTTTAGATAACTTTATCGGTGGCTACGAGGACCAAATGTAAAGATACTTTAGTATTATTTGCTGGTGACAAGAATGTCGGGGTTTGAATCCACGCTGAGTACACTGAGAGTGGAGAGGGTGGGGTGCCTATTCCTAAATGGTTTCACAGTGCCCCTCCACGCATATTCGGATTCATTACCTTCAAATTCACCTACCTTCCCAACCTTCTCCCCCAATAGCATTGTCGTATAATGAGATGTACTAAGTGAATAAGACGACCCACCAGTTATTTGATACTAATTAATTTAATTATTATTATTATTTTTATTAGCAACGCGTGTTACTACCCGTTCGGTTTATACGCACTTACACTAATGTGTAATGGTAGGGTGATTGTGAGATGAAACGGAGGACCTACAGTTTAACGTGGAATCCGAACCACGGTGGAGGCCTGGTATTCCCCACATTCACAAGGCGTCTTGTCAGAGGTGAAAGAAGGATTTGATAATCAGATAAATTTTTGCCGGGACCGAGGATTGAACCCCGGCCGCCAGCACAGAAGTCTGACACCTTACCCCTAGACCGCCAGGTCACCCTAATTTAATTATTAAGATGTATTTAATAACATGTAAACGTAATACAAGAAGGTGTGACTAAGGTATCATTGGGTATAGGTAGTAACAAAGTTAAGTTACTATAGACTATAGATATTTTTGGGGCTACGTGACTTGAAACACAGCCACTAATCAAAGTGCGCAGGTAGGTCAATTAAGAGTAAACATTGGAAACTAACAGGGTCACGTGTTGTCCTCTGATGTTCCAAAAGTCCACGGTTACACCACTTGTACTATGTAGAATGGAAATTCTAGAAATAAACAACCCTGTAAATTGAGTTTGCGGGAGACAGAATCGCTCGCTCTCTGTGAGCTGCTCTCAGAATTAAATGGAACGTTAATAGATCATTTATTCTGGATTCCTTGTTGAAACAACTTGTACTTTAGAAGTAATACATGTTTAATCTGTCATTTTTACTTTGTACGAGTTTATCTTCTAACTCTAAGATTCGAGGTTCCTATCAAGGATTTAGAGTTGCAAAGAATCAAACGTTCCTTTCCTCACGTTCCTAGAACTGATCACTCCGGGATACGACAGCATGATTAAAATATTTATAGCACATACTAGTATTAAGTCACATTGATTAAATTAATTTAAATTGGTTTTATTTTATATAAAAATACACTATATTTACGATTGAATTAACCATTCTACTAACCAATACTCTGCCAAAATGAGAGTTAAAATAAAAGTACAAATCACATTTAGTAGGTTATACAATTGATCACTGTTTGAGCAATATGTTAACTTATAAATCAAAAATAAATTTAATTATGAATTTATAAGCAGGTTAGAATTTAACTCCCATATTTTGAAATATATCTGATGTTTAAATCTCTTTAAATAAATAATATTACTGATATAGATATATAAAACAATTTAAAGGTTCTTTTTTAGTGTCTAAATAAATGGTGATATTCTCTCATTAATAAACCACATTATAATCATAAATAATATTTCAGTTCAATTTAACCAAACCAAAATCTAATATATATATATATATATATATATAATAAATAAAAGATGCGTCAATTTGTGATTTTATTTCAGCCTCTTCACTTTAAATAAATGTGCCAAGAAAGATCAATTTAAAAAATCTTTGCTGCGGGTAAACTTATTTGCAAAAAGTGAGAGAGTCTTCAACTACGCTTTGTATAAAGAGACAGGGGTGTGATGGATGTCGGAAAGAGGATAACTGGATGAATTTTTAGGGAGAGTGAGGGTATTAGGGGAGCGGGAAATGAGAACGTGAAAATAGAGAGAGAGAAAGGAAATATGTCTCTTGAATCTGGAAGGCTTTCGATACACATACACCTTTCGCTGTTGGAATGTGTACCGCTCTTGTTATTCGTGATCTTTCACGAAGCAAAAAGACGTGGAAAAGGTAATAAACTTATTCCCTCCTCCCTACCTAAGCCCCATTTTGAGGGATAGAAAGAAGAGGGGGGGATGAGAAGTTTACCAAGAAACTTTCTCTTAGCGGGGGGGAAATTATCTGAGATCAAGGAGACGCAAGCAAGTAGTCGTCAATCTTTAACTTCCCATTACAAATTGCAACTTTATTTTTGCTAGCACTATGTCTTACTAACCTTTCAGGCTATACGTCACTAACATTATCATTTTTATCACGACGTCTTACTTACTACCCGTTCGGGTTATACGCACTTATCCTAATGTGTAATGGTAGGGTGATTATGAGATGAAATGGAGGACCTACAGTTTAACGTGGGATCCGAACCATGGTGGAGGCCTGGCATTCCCCACATTCACAAGTTGTGATTAATACACGTCTTGTCAGAGGTGAAAGAAGGGTTTGGCAATCAGATAAATCTGTGCCGGGACCGAGGATTGAACCCCAAACCCCCAACATAGAAGTCCGACACCTTACCCCTAGACCGCCAGGTAACCCAGGCTATACGCTTATGTACTAGTTACTCTAATGGTTTTAGGGACTAAGAAGGTTAAAATTAGAGGAAGTGTTTCCACATTTGTACTTAGGAAGTATGATAAACCATTTTGTAAAAAATACCCTCAGTACACCCAACCAAGATTTGAACCTAAATATTCCCTTCATAGTCAGTCTAGTCTACTGGGAAAGTAGTAGGTTATACCATAAGGCCACCGAAGCAGGTAGCTACAACGTTGATGTGTTTCATCTTAAGTTATATTTTTACGTTAATTGTTTATTATCATTACGTATTCATATTTATCATGGGAATAAATATATAATTTTCAAATTATTAATATTGTACATTTCTCACAATCGGGAGGCACGCGCTTGATACCAACCTACATATGTTTCTACTAAAGTTGTTTAATACGATTACATATATATTTCTTGAGAGATGGACATAATTTACAAAATAATTCAACATTTGATATATATTATTGTTTGAGTTTATTTCTTGAAAACTGTTAGTCCTGAGTATGTTGCCAAATTACAACAATAAATTCTATATCTTAAAAATGGTTTTGTTCATTATTTAATCGATAGATTGCCGAGGATGGGATTTAAATTCCCATCCCCTTATCCTGTTTAGCTTGAGGGCCGTATGCAATAACTCGACTAAGTGGATGCTAAGTGAACACTAACGTGGGTTTGCTTCCGTTATTATAGGTTAAAAGGTGGACCGATAGTGGTTTATGGACCACAATAAGCATTCACTAACGTTCTTGAATACTGCACCAAGTTTTTTCTATGAAATAATGAGCTCATGACGTACAAATAACTATGCACAGGAATTTAACTTAAACTAGGATTGTAGCATTGTGCACTGAGTTTAGAAAACATGACAAATCTTAAGGCATTAAAATTGTATCCATAGGAATAATTATGTTTACTTAGCTTCAGTATGACATATAGAGTTATATTCATATTTAAAAAAATACCCTTAGCAGTGACTCATTAGTCTGAGGCGTTAAATTAGTATTTTACTTGTTCGCCATTGATAGAAAGGTCAGAAGTTTTAATCAAGACTGAATAATTTTTATGGTTTGTTTTTCTTATTGTCAATTTCAATGTAGTTGTCCATCCCTTTTTTACAAAATAATTCGGATACATTTACTCGTAGCGTTCTTCTCATCCCCACCACTTAGATTAAGTATTTAATAGCTAAAATTTTTAACGTGTAAATACATAAATAAAATAAATACAAAAAATATATTGTTAAGGCTAAGAGTAAATTGAAGAATAAATCATATCAAAGCACTAGTTTGATTCATTACAGTTGACAATTTTTTTTTACCATAAAGTATTACTACCTGTTTGGATTACACACCTTTGTGCTAATTACACTAATGAGCTAGGGGCTAGGAAGGTCTAACTTAAAAGTTATGCATCTGCATTTGCGTGGAGAGTGGAAAACCATTTTGTGGAAAACCATTTTGGGAAAAACCAGCCTCAGTGCACTTTACCTATATTATTGAACCCTAATCTCCCCATCCTCTGCAGTCTAGTCCAACACTAGAGTAGCGTGTTAGACCATGTAGCCATCGAAGCGGGTAGAGTACTATTGACACACGGTGTCCAGCCAATCTATGTTTTATTTAATTTTCCTTTTTTTCCCAGGTTTTCCAGAGCTAGTTTTTTAACTTTTCCAGTCATTACATTCTGCAAACATTATCTTATTAATATTTTTAAATACATACACATTCGGGAAATTGTGTCACTCTATGAAGTTGTTAAAGGATATCAGCATAAAGCGATGGACTATTTGGTGGTATCTAAGTTAGATTTCATTTAGATCAACGACTTTTAACTGTAGTGCCACGCAAGGTTTTTTTTTGGGGGGGGGCCTCAAAGAATAATTTAAAATGTTATTTGCTTATTACTGAAATAAATTATCTTAAATTTTACGTTCTGTAAGAAACAATTAGATGATCGTAAGCATGTAAATACATTAAACTCTCAATTTTCTGGAGTGATGGAGGGGAGGTGAAGCACGGATAATAGAAATCACGGATATTACAAATAATCCCCATCTGTTTACCATCGCCATTCGAAATGTGCTGGACTTTGTTTCTAATTATCTATGTGAAAAGGGATTTTCCACAATTGTAAATATTAAAACGAAGCATTGAAATCGACTCGTGTTTGTGAATAGCATTTAGTAATACAAATTAAACGAGAATATACAAATTGGTGGAAAGTATTAAAAAACATAAGTCCCATTAAAAATTTGTTTTTTATTATAATCAGTAAATATAGCCACTATATTAAAATAAATGTTAATGATTAATATTTTAGTACAAACTAGGGAGCCACGAAAATATTTTAGGATATTTAGGGGGTCGTGAGAAGTAAAAGCTTAAGAAGCACTGATTTTAGATCATATTGATACATTAAAAGAGCCTTGCACCAGAATAGTTTTGAAAATTGTCGCGATACACATTATTTTATAACGTAATCGAATTTTTGCACATGCGCATAACCATGACTCAACTTTGACTAAAGACGCGCGATAAAGGGGTGGAGCCACTACACGAACATTATGTTGACCTTGAGAATTAAGATTAGTATACTCAACGGAAACAACTGTGCTAAAAAAAATTAATTTAAAGTTTAATTTTGGTAAATGAAAGATTTATATTATTTTAGTGAATATGCGAAAATTTCAGAAATTTGATCTAATTCCCTTTCTTTTCTATGATTTCTCTACTACCAAGCGAAATTTCTGACTTTTACCTGTTTAACAGGTCACTTTGAAGGCGGTTGCATAACTTGTTGTACTAGTTTGATCGTTTTCAATTTAAAAAAATGTTTGTACCAATGGACATGCGGGCTAATGTTCTCATTTCATGGTTTGAAGACATCGCCTGGCCACCACACTCAACAGACTTTACTTTACAGCTCTCGACCTTTTGTTATTATTGCGGGGCATGTTGAAAACAGAGTAATGTTAACGCGATACACTCAAAAACAATTAAAGAACATAAAAAAATAAGTACAGTGACAGTTGAAGCAATTCAACCAGATACAATTGTGAAAATTCATTTAAAGTTTTTAGGAATGCGTTTTGCATACTATTACGATGGCCATCTTAAGTATATTTTTTTAAATGAGTAATTCATGAGTATGTAGAAAATTGTCAATTTTTTGTTGCTATTTTAAGTTTAATTGTAGCGTTAATTACCATAAAAGCTACAAGAGTTGAAGAATAAAGCAAGACTAGACACTATTAATATAAGTGAGTGAGCTCACCAGTGTCCCATTTTTGTAGTTCCCCTTCCTAGTTTGCTCCCCGCACAAGCATAACACGCCACAATAAACTTAACGGACTGACTAAGCGCGTGAAGAGTGTGTATGCTTGAACTGTGATTCATCGCAAGGCATGTTGGTAAATATGTAACGTACATGTGCAAGAAAATGGTGCTATGTAAAAAAACATTTGATCTGGGTCTTTCTACAAACTACACAAGTGTTCTACCACCGTCTGGTTATCCCTTCCCTCTTCTTCTTTGTTTTTGTTACCCCTCTTCCCCCTCCTCTCTGAGCAAGAATGTGAGCATATATAATGGTGTAATCCAGATGGACATTTCAATCCTGTCAGGATACTGTCCTTGGACACATACATGTGTCCGGGATGTTATGTTATCGGCTATTGTAATTTGAAATTCCTTCTCGTTAAATTAATGTTAAAATTTAGACTTTACAAATTTATAGAAAATTACGTAGGGTTTTCACGTAATCCTTCAATCTTTTTGATATTATGTTATGGCCAATAATTTTCATCTTAAAATTAGATCTTTTACACGCAAATTTGCGTGATACTAATATAAACAAGACGCCATAGTTTTTTTGGGATCAAATTTCCATTATTTCTCATGTAATGGTTGAATATTATCTGAGGCGTGACGTCATATTTTTGCGAGGTTGGTCTTGTATGGTCATGAGTATTATGTTAATAAATTATAGCCCGTCCGGAATGAAAC
The DNA here is from genome assembly GCA_901482245.1 of Timema douglasi. Taxonomy (NCBI): domain Eukaryota; kingdom Metazoa; phylum Arthropoda; class Insecta; order Phasmatodea; family Timematidae; genus Timema; species Timema douglasi. Next base: position 21,224 of record CABEEJ010008262.1, read on the forward strand.
TGATTTTTATTTATTCAGTAATATTTTTCACTACTTGTTATGGGTAATCTTAGTATAAAATTTATGTAATATTGACCACCCATGATCGGGTTGGAGTTATCGTTTGGGATCCATTCTGAAGCCTATGTGGCGAGATTTAGGTTTTGTCATATTAAGTACGCTTGGTCCGCTGTTGTATTTATTTATTTACTTACAAGTGTTAATATTTGGAGAGTATTACACGTTCGTTTAATTCAATCTTTGAGGGAGTCTTTGATGACTCGAGTAACTGATTGTTAACCAAGCTCAGGGGGATTGATATGACCCGTAACTATTGTTTTGTTATAATATTTATATTTATATTCATATAGCAATCCCACACGTCGTTGCCCCTGACCCACTGTGGTATTGTGTTAGAAATAACCTAATTAAAAAGCTAGTTAAAAATCCTGCTTTCAGGTGCATTCGGAACCCCTCACGTCCACCTATGTTACAAATTTTAGATCTCTACGTGCCGTAGATTTGGCTGGGCATCGCACACAAACACACAGATAAACACTTCCTTTTCTACACTAATTTAATAAAGAGGAAAGATTTGATTTTTTTTTTTTTGTTTGTAATGGGGAATAAATTTAATGTTAAAAATAAAATATAGCCTATGTTACTCGCTGATAATGTAGCTTTATATTGGTGAAAGAATTTTTTTTTAAATCGGTCCAGTAGTTTTTGAGTTTATCCATTACAAAAAAAAATCAAGTCTTTCCTCTTTATAATATTAGTGTAGAAGTGTAGATGTAGATATATTTTGTATTGTTCAATATTTAATCTCTCTTTTTCTTAAATCAATAAACCGGCTGTTATTTACAAATGAAATTTCCTACGTTTCAAATATTTGTTATATCCTTCTAATAGTCGTAAGGTATATAAATATTTAAATTATTAAATAGTTACAGAGTGGGTTCGGGGAAGCAGAAGACAAATTGACCTGAATATGGTCTATTTACTTTGTGATAATCCTATCAGCTCCTCTGCAATTATTGTTTTTATTCTTAGTTAATATTATTGTTGCGCATGAGACTTTATTTTTGGTGAATAAGGGCAGTGTTACCTAATTTAGTTAAAATAATAAAGACAGTGTTATTAAATATATCAACCCATTCTTCCCCGTTCTCTACCTATTAAAAAAACTTCATTAACTGGGAATGGCTGGTATGATGAAATAAACAATATGGATATAGTAATTTCATCAATGAAGAATCGAAGAAAAAATCGTTTTAAGATTAAAGTTGGATAATTCAGTTATTACAGAAAAGTCCTTATCTGATAGATAGTATTTTTCTAGCTAATTTCATGTATTCATATTCCAATCCATTCTATATACAATTGTTACTTTTGCTATAAATAATAAATTCCTATGAAATAATACCATTAAAGAATGTAAAATGCTATACATTTTGGCCAAAAGAAACTCGGTATTTTCAAAAGGCCCTTCCCATTAAATCGGACTATCATATTTTAGCAGTATGTCCAAATAAAACAAATTTACAGCGTGTCAGAAATCTCAAGGGTTGACACAGAAATCTCCATAAGTCAACCTCTTCTGCGTCACCAGCACACCCACTCCGGGGGTTTTTAAGCTGTGTAAAAGGGCTCGGGGACTTGGAAAAGCTTGTAAAACACCCTCTTAATCTTGAGACAAGGGTGGAAGGTTCAGCACCACCCTTCCCCCCACCCTATTTTTGGTGACCTGTCACTGACACTAAGGTAAAGGGCTAGTTCAAGGAGGTGGTCTGGTCGATTTGATGGTGTGTTGGGTGGAAGAGGATGGTGGAGGAAGAACGGATGGGAAAGTGAGGACAGCCTTTAGGAAGACGTCTTCTGTAGGCGACGTCCTGTGCATTTCTAATCGCCAACTCTCCCGTCTCCTGTCCCCCCCCCTCCCCCCTCCCTTCCGCTCCTCTTCTCTCTCCTGCCATCACTTTGAATAATGGCGGCACGTCCTTTGTGAGAACGTGTCCAAGACACCAACCAAGAGGGATCGTCTGCTACTGGGTAGATATCACACGACCGATGAAACTGAGACATTTAACGAGATCTTGTTCACAGAAAGCTGACTTCCATTCTAGGAAGGGGAGGCTTTACCTAACACGTTTCCGAGTTCGTTTAGAGAATGGGATTTCTACCCGTTTGTCTATTCAGAAGATACTTTACTTAATTTAGATTCAAAACTGTCAAATGACACTTCACTTATCTTAGAATATTATATCCAAAAGGTTAATAAAATATAGTATTTGATTTAATAACATAGAATTAGATAATAATGAGCTGGTTTCAAAGTCAGACCAGACCTATCACGCATCAACTACAGCGCTAATGTCTTTAGAAGGATTAGGGTGATTATATTTATTGGAAGGGAGTAGAAGGAGAGTGGAAAACCATTTTGTAGCCCCCCCCCCCCTGTTACATACGACTGAGATTCGAACCTAAATCTTCCCGCTATCGGCAGTCTAATATACTGCGAGAGCGGTGTGTTATACCACGTGGCTACAGAAACGGGTATACTAAACTCGTTTTGCTCGTTGTGGGGTCCAGCCCCAAACCCCCCCAGTCAGTGTAAACTAAAGTAATTCCAGCGGTGTTTTCAACATTGACTTATTTTTATAATCATATGATTCTAACTGTCCCATAAGTGTGCCAGAAAATTAAAAAATATGTGGAAAATGTGAAAAATGTGAAAAATTTACATATAATTAAAAAATCTAGCTCTGATGCAATCTGTTTTTTGATAGGTCTTAGCGTTTAGCCACAAAAGGCTTCCAAAGAAAGGTCCGCATCGACTTTTAAAGTTGCTTCACCATTTTGAGTTTTTTTTGAGGGTTGTACATTATTTTTTTAGATTTTTTGTAATTTTCCCGTCGGGTACAGTCTAGAAACTATAAGTTTGTCAAATTCCAAGTTTCTAGCTCATCTGGACGTGGATAAACATTAATGCCAGTGAGTGAGTTCTATAGTATAGTGATACAAAATACACCTATCTAAACATGATATAATTAGGCCAGTTTTGAAAATGAATCTGGTTCATTCCATTCTGGTATAAGTAGGTATATTCTTATATTAAGGCTCAGTCTGACTACTTAACTGACACATATTTAATAAAGCAAAATAATTACAATGGTTGTAACTATACCTAGTAGCTATTTTACTTCGTTTGGTTTAAAATATGTGAGTAATATGTTAACCATCACTACAAATCCTAAATGATTTGAATCCAGGGCCTGGTTTTGAAACCATTTATATTTTATGTGGTACATCAAATATTCTCATTTGTACATAGGCTTTGTTCATGTTTCACTGTTTGTAGAAATGTAGAACTATATTTTATAGATACTTTTTTATATTTTTTCCCTGTTTTACTTCAATTTTTAGTAATGTTTAGGCATTTGATTTGAATATACACTAAATATTAATATTTATTATATTTTCTAAGGACATTAATATTAAAAATATTTAATTTCACCCACACAACTGTGTTGTTGGACAGAGAAGATAATATAATTCTTAAATGACTGTGTATATTCTTTACTTGCATGATTGGAAAATTCCTCTTCTAAGTCACTACTACTTAGCTGAAAAGGTGGCTGTGGGAGGGTTTATTGATTCTTGGGCAGAAATTCGTTGATTGATGTTAATATTTTCTAGAATACATGTCATACTAATATTATAAAGAGGAAAGGTTTGATTTTTTGTTTGTTTGTTTGTTTGTAATGAATAGGCTCCGAAACTACTGGA
>CABEEJ010008263.1:0-12099 GCA_901482245.1 Timema douglasi
TTAAAAGCTTTGCTACCACCCTTACTACCCCTCGACCAATCCCCCTCCCCCTCAACACAACAAATAAGCTAATTTCGTTCTTCTAACGGCTATTTGAGAAATTGATACAACAGCAAAGTTATAAAATACTAAAATATGATTTTAATAAACTAAAAATATAATCATACACTTACTTATTGCACTCTTCTTTGAATATTACGCTAGGTTTGGTGTTTTCCTCTTTGCTTCTTTGTATTGAGTTTACGGGCAAAGCCGTGATTTTCGGAAAATTCGGCTCCGGCTCACAATGCGGAGAGTGGCGAAGTCAACTTTAAAACTTTGCAGCCGTCAATAATACGTAAGGAACATTTTCCTTTACAGTTCGATACACGACACTTCTGAATAAAATAATCTTATGGTTTTTTTCGTGAATTTTATAGCATAAACCATTTCCATCCTTATACAATATTCCACCACACCAACCTGGAAATTTCAACACTTCTTCAGGATCATCGCACGCAGTTTCCATACCTTTCCATGTGGGATGATGTTATTGCCACCTAAACAATTTGCGTGTTAGACACTAGTCTGTAAGAAGAATTATTGACTACATGCTCGTTAGCACTATGTATCACAGTTTTTAACAGGAACTTTCATGAAAAATTACTATATTTAAGGTTGATAGTTTTTTTTATAATTTCAATAAGATATGTAAATAAAACTACAATATTAACAATTGCCAACCTGTCACTGTAATTCACAAAACTAGAGTTCTAGTGTGTCACATTTTAGTTTTCCCAACATATCCATAGGTTAAGATAAGTTCGGTTAGGATTGTTTTGATTTTGAACCATACAGAGGACTTTATACATAAAACAATCGGCAAAGTGGATATAGATAACTAGGACCATTCATTTTTCCATCTTGTTTGTGAACATTTCAATTTTCTCGCGCATCCATAGGTTATGTTAAGTTTGGTTGGAATTTAAGAATCAAATAGCCAAAACTATTATATATGCTTTACTGAGGATTTATTCCATCAATATATATTCTGAAAATTGAAAACTGACATCCGGACGCGGGAATAAAATGGGCCCCGGGTTCGATGCCCATGTAAAGGTGTCATTTTTCAGAATTGAGTTGGAATTGTTTATTTTTTAACCTTGAATATATTTTTTATAAAACTAGTGCTCAAGGCTGTGCTGTGTCATGTGGCCAAACGATATCCTTTGCAAGTATAGGTGAGTAGAGCCTATATATATATAATTTTGACGTCTGGAATTTTATCATTTTTAGTTTGATTAATAAGATTGTTTTATGGGCTTTTTATTTATTCTTAAAACCTATTGTTTTCAAGACCCGATTTCACTGTATTAGAATGTACCAACGTTCATTCTAAATATTTTAAGTTTTTGATTCTACATATTCTTGTGTATTAATTTTATTTAGATCTATATTTTTACAATAACTATCATAAATTAATTAACCCTGAACTTTCAAATTTATTTTATTTTTAAAGAATTCTTTTCAACAACAAATTGATATATCTACAATAAAACTTCATCAGGAGTCAAAATCTGGAAATGTTTAGAATATATAAAAATAAAATATGTCTAAAAAGTGAAATATGCTTGCTAAAGGTTTTTTGTCAACAATCTCACAAAATAGAATTAAAAGAATAATTTATCTTGCCTGAAAATTCGCAAAGTCGAACAAGTAGGCCTATTTGACATTAAATTTTCCTCTTAAAACTCATCAAAATGTTATGTATAATGAATAATGTTATATATTTTATGGCCAGGAGATTTTAAAATATAACTTGATCATCGTTGTAGATGTTAATTCTCGGCAATTAGCTATGGTTAAACTCTATAATTTAGGCTAAGAATGGAAATAATAGGCTCAATAAGATTAACCTAACTCAGATCAAAACAGCCAATGATCATTTGATTTCGACGTCTGTGTATGAAATTTTCGAGCTGTCGTCTTTTATATAATGCGTGAGAGAGAAATAAATTTTTGAGTTTTTATTCTTTCTTTTAACACTTGATAAAAGACGCGAATTTTTAATAAATGTCAGGCTATATTATATTTCGTGTGATGAATTGTTACTAAAATATCTAAATATCATAAATATGTACAATACCTTTATAAATTTATGGATCAAATAATGAATACCGATAGGTCGTTTCGCTCTTAGATTGTAGTAGATGCGCTTATAAATACTTACGTCTCTTTCTATCCCATTGGTATCGCCGTTAACGCTATTCTTTTTCTAATCAGCAGAGTTGCATTTACGTAACTTAAAAATAAACAAAATTATTTATACGAAATAAGCACCCAATATTTATTATACAACATTCACTGATGCATCTAGTGAACGCAATATATACAAAAAAAAACTGATTCTTAAACCACCATTTTCAACCAAATTATCAAAATTAACATTATCCTTCAGCTTCAAAAGTCTATATATTAATATCACGCCATAAGTATATTTCCACTTGTTTGGGAAATACAGTAATTTTATGGTGGTTGTAATAATTGTGGTGAACATCGCTTGCAAATACTGTCACCGTTAGTAATGAGGTTGGGAGCTCGAATCTTTAATGAAACACCTAACATAAATTCAACACTATCACAGTTGGTAGGGGTGTGCCAACCAAGCTAGGCCCTGAGTTCCATTCCCGATATGGTCATAGAAGTATTATTGATAAAATGTCGAATGGGGATTGAATATTGTTCTAAATCGTGCGCTGATAAGAGTATGACTGAAAAATGAACTGTTTGGGGAAAAAGATTTCGTATTAAAATAACACGTTAAACATGCGAGCCAATATTGTGTATTATATCTTAAGATAAATAAAAGGGAGCAACTATTTTTACTTGAGTATTTCTGGAAGAATCGAGTACAGCCGATTACGATACACAAAAGGTGTAGTCGACTACTGTTACTCGATTCTTCCCATCACTAGAGCTCACCGAGTATAGGACATGAGCAAAGCAGTGCTGCCAATTCACATTAATAAAATTCTTGCCAGAATTAATACGGTGTCTCGTTTCTCACTAGATTTGAATAAATTAATGCTAGATTTTTAATAATCATTTTTTAAAATAGTGGTTAAAGTCTGTTGCCAAATAAAACAATTGATTTATCTCTTTAAAATTATGGAAGTCTATACATACTTTAAAATGTATTGACCTGAAAAAAAGAATCTTATCAGTTAAATAAGATTGCAAATTAAGTTTTTAGTATGCAGTGCAATCTTTAAAGAGAATGAAAACTTCATGTTTAAGAAAATATTTTTAGAAAAGGCTGCACTCTAGTATACAATTAGTAAGTTAAGAAGATTCCATCCTGCTGCCCTCTACCAGAAGTGTGACAAAGCTTTTACGTTAAACGTTCCTTCTGTTAAACCTCAAGTCGGCCATTTGTAGGATACAATTCAGGATTTTCACAAAAGCAGTTTATTACAAAACTATCGGAATGGCTACCATTCCGAGCGGATACAATTCTAGTTTTTGTGGATATAATTCCAGTGGATAGAATTCCAATTTTTCACCAAAGCAGTTTTTTACAAAACTATCGGGATACCATTCCGAGTGGATACAATTCCAGTGGATACAATTCCGATTTTTCACAAAAGCAGTTTTTTACAAAACTATCGGGATACCATTCCGAGTGGATACAATTCCAGTTTTTGTGGATATAATTCCAGTGGATACAATTTCGATTTTTCACAAAAGCAGTTTTTTATAAAACTATCGGAATGGATACCATTCCGAGTGGATACAATTCAGTTCCCTATTTTCGCAAGAAACTTCATGGGCCACCAGTAGGGAATACGAATTATTATATTGCATGTCTAAAATTTTAAAATACTGACAACTGGTGGCAAATTTTAACAATGGCAGAGAAACAATGAAAATATAATACACTCGAATTAAAACGACAAAGTAGAGAAAATTCCTATTAATAAAATACAAGCTACAGTATTGCTAAACTTAAATACTTAATTTGCAGTTTAATCTGATATGTTTGTCCACTTTTATAAAATAAGAATCAAAATAATATCTATCCACTCACATCGTCGGGAACGTGTACAGAGTCAAGTCTTATCTAGTTTGGTTTGTCGGCGACGGTGAGATTGGGGTTCGAATATCAACCGGGCTTAGTTACGTTGTTGTTCCTAAATGGTTTTCCATCCTCTTTCCACGCAAGTTCCTACCTTATTAGTATAAATATGAGGACTGCCTGAACAGGTAAAACGATGGAGTTCACATTATAATTTTTTATAAATACAGGTCTACTAATGCTAATAAAATAATAGGACCTTACGCAAACATATTAACTAAATGAATTAATATATGTACCCACTTCAGTTGTCAAATCCCGGAAGTGGGGCCCTTTCTTAAATGGTTTTCCATTCTCCCTCCACGCAAATAGGGGTATATGTCATCTAAATTCAACCATCTTCCCCCTAGCATATTTTCGTAGTTAAATATGCATATAGCTCAAAAGAGTAAAAATACATGATGACACAAACACATTTATTTAAAAATAGCTTCTACATGATTTTGGATTTTGACTGGATTAGCGGCGATTGTAAGTCTTGAAGAACCCGTAGTGCAGCTTATTATTACTAATAAATTATAGATGATAATATATTAATGAATGTGTGTACAATTTATATATAAAGCATCAAATATTGCCATATTATATTTGTTAATAGTCAGAGAAAATTGCTTACAAATTTTCAAATTAAAATTGTCCTCCCTCTTACATGCTACTATCCACTTTCTTTAATTAAGTTCATCCGCCTTGGCAGCACGCTCGTTTTGGTTGCTGCCACCCGGGGATATTAAACATTTAAGGTGGTTCCCTGGTAGCTTACATCTTTGGAAAAAAAAAACAAAAAAAATCTATCTTTGCATTATTTTAGTATGTACTTTATTTTTCAGTCATTTTCTATCGTTTCTTTTTTCGGCTTATTTTCACTTATTATAAATTTCTTTTATGGGATCTATCTTGATTAGTTAAGTAGTTCATGAACCCACCACACGAGCGTGTTGCTAGGAGAGCATTTATGCCACGCGATGGTAGAGTGAGAAAGAAGATTAATCTTGTTTTTATATTATGACTTTTTGTGGCAGGTAGGTTTAGACGAAGAGGAAGCCCATATATGTTGTTTTTTTTTGTATTTATTTTAGGAGTCAGGATCACTTTGTTGTTAATTTTAAGATTTTTTCACAATTTTGTATTAATTATAAGAAACTATATTGAAAGTTAGGATATTTTGTGAGAATCTTGCCGTCAATTACGGGCAATTTTGGAGTAATTCTGGGAAGATGTACGGAAAAGTGGCCTAGGCGGAAGGACTCCTGCAAAATAGCGGTATTGGAGGGAAAGTGACTGAGGTGAGCGGAGGTTCCGTGGTGGAGCTCCGAGGGATTTTTGAGATAGAACTTTCTAGTACCTAGTGAATTTACCCATAATAATATGAAACTAACACGGTATGCATGTGCCTCAGCTCTACCCGAGGAAAAACTTCAACCGGCATAGCCCGGTGGGCTTAGGCTTTTATTTGCAACGTGGGACGCTTTAGCGATACGTTTTGTACGGTGAGACCATTCCTTTCTCAGGAATAGCCAACGTGCAACTTTTTTCCAAGAACTCAAATTCAACTCATTCAATTACAGTTATATATTTTTGGATTAATTAAAAAAAATATATATAAAAAGACTAAACTATTTGAACTATTTACGGCCCTATAAGAGTACCAAATACTTGGGACCTCTCATCTCATCATTTCCCATATCGGAACATTGTGAGGATCAATTCATGTTTTTTTTCTATCTTTATTTTATGAATATACCTTTTTTTTTGTCACTTAAATTGTACCATAACCATACAGCCAAGTCTCTTAATCAATCTGTACAGATGTGAATAATACTGTATATTCTAAATGTGGTCAATACTAGGCAGGGAACTTGTTGTTTTGTTTGTTTAAACACTGGAGAAGTAAACACAGCAAATGAATCATTTTATTTATTTCAAGAGCATGTTCTTTTTTTCTTTATTTACATATTTACGAAACACCATGTTTCTTGGTTTTTTTTTGTAAGTGCCTGTACAATACCAGTACCCTCAAAGCAGGGCTAATTATTATTAATCTAATTTTTTTATAATAGTTAAAGCTATGCTCCATTCTGGAAGGGTGTTGTATGTTTTTCTTGTGCTCTACCGCTCAGCCTTAGCCGAGGTATGTATAGGTGTGTGAACTGGAACAGCTATCTTTTCACAAGTAAGGTTGTTTATTGGGTTAATTCAGGCTAACTATGGTGTACTGGTAGCAAAACATTCCTCCACATACTACCCAGCAGAATATTCCCCAAACCTGTATAGATATATATTTTTTGTCTTGTTTAAAATTGTTTGCTCTCATTAATTTATATATATTTATTGTTTAACCTCAGTCCTAATGTGTATATAGTGAGTGTGTTGTAGCTCGGGTAACACGAAAACTTTTCGTTAAACCTCTCCAAAAAAATCCCAAATATCCATGAAAATAGTATTAAATCTCGCGTTAGCGGGCTTACCAGTCCTGATCCGTACTGCCCGAATCAGCTACAGAAAATCATTTATAGAAATAATATATGGATATGGATTTCTAATTATATATAAATTTATATTTCTCTCTCTCTATTTATATATATATATAAAATTCCATTTGTTACATACCACACCTCGCGAACATCGCTGAACAAGAAAGTTTCCATAGAAAAGAGTTAACTACTCTCGCGCTCCATTCGATACTGTACTTGACTCTTCCTAGCTATCTTACCAACTGAGCGGTGTTCCGGCCTCACCCGCGAGCGCATGTGCTCTGTGGCTGGTGCCTACGTGCTATTTTCAACGTCAAGAGGTGTTTCTTCCCCCCTCCTTTCCCATGGTTCATCATGTCCAGCCACTATACTACTCCACGGTACATTGGGAACGATACACAGTTCCAGTCTAATATTCTTCACGTCCGACGTGTCTCCGTTCCACCGAAACTTCATAACTCAGAACCCGCCTCGGTGGCGTAGTTGGCTAACGCGCTTGTCGTGTTGATCTCGACTGCTGAGGACGGGGAGATCTAGGTTTGAATCTCGGTCGGGTGAATTGAGGGTGGTTTTTCCTAAATGGTTTTCCACTCTCCCTCCACGCAAATGCGGGTTCACTTCCTCTAATTTAACCTTCCCAGTTCCTAATCCATTAGAGTAATTAGTACTTAAAGCGTATAACCCGAACGGGTAGTAAGACGCGGTGCTAAATATTATTATATTATTATTATTCATAACTCAGTGGTCACGATGATGGTGCCGATGGAAAGGCCGGATCGACGGAAATAACACACCGAGAAAAGTTTTAACTTTTAAATTAGAAGGAAGTAGGTGGTTCAAGTGTCAGTATGTAGAGTTTAAGAATAGTTTTCATGCCTGATGAGAGTGTCTGTCGCTCTTGATATTATCATATGTGTTATTAGGTTAGCCTGTTATTAATTATGGCATGTTGTACATGCCATGAGTGATCTCTTGCTTCACATATTTTTCTGCTCGCTCCTTAAAACTAGTGGTTTGGTTAGGGGTTTATTTCACTCCTTGGCTTGCATGACCGTGTTTTAGTCAGCAGGACCTTCAGGCGGGAAAAGGGGCTGTTTAGATTGTTCCAGATCTGAGAATTATCCCTAGTAAGATATTGGATAACATTTCTATTGTGATCTGGGTGCCTCACGCCATACTGTTCACCTTGTTGTTGTGCTCAACTTGTGGGTCGTTACTGCCCATCTGGTATGTCCAGCACATTGTATGCTTTTTAAGTTTTTTTGTTCACCTGTTTGCTGGGAATTATCTTGGAAATTTGTGAACTCTCTTGGATTTGAGCAGTCAGCAGTCTTAAAACGAAAAATGTATGTGTTTCGATTTCAGCAACAGCATTAAAACTTACATTTTGATTTACGTAGATGACATAAATTTGTCAGGGAACAATCTGCAGAAGTTGAATAACATAAAAACATCTCTTGTGTCAGAATTCGAGATGAATGGTCTTGGAGGTTTACACAGCTTTCTAGGTATAAAAATTGATCAGAAAACTGATGGTATGTTCCTTAGCCAAACAGCCTACCTGAAGAAAGTTCTCAAGAAATTTGGTATGGAACAATGCAAGCTTGTCAAGACACCAATGGATACAAAGCCACTTGAAATAAATTCATCAGAGTGAATAATAAAAAAAGTACCGTGAGCCTGTTGGTTTTTTACTCATATGATGCTCTACACTTGCCCTTCTCTAAGCTTCTCAGTGAATTTCTACAACAGGCATCAGAGCAATGCAACAGAAGCACACTGGAATGGAAAACGAATATTACGATACATTCAATGAACAATTGAAGTTTGTATTTTATATCCAAAGAACTGTGATGTCACCTTACGGGCCTTCATTGATGCAGACTGGGCCAATGACAGCAATGGTCGTAAATCTACATCTGGGTACTTATTCTAAGTTTATGGTGCCCCTCTGGGTTGGAATACACGTAAGCAGACTACAGTCACCCTGAGCTCAACGCATTCAAGAGTTTGTCTCATTGTCAACCACCTCATCCGACCTACTCTGGTTGAGAAGACTGATCCAGGACTTTGGAATCATTCTGGGACCCACCAAGGTGTACGAGGACAACCAGTCCTGCATAATATGTTTGTATAAATGAGAACATCGGAGACTAAAGCATATTGATATCAAATACAACTTTGTTCGTTTGTATCTTAATGGTGTTATTGATGTTATTTATTTGGAGACAAATGAACAATGTGCTGACATTCTAACAAAGAGTTTGGTTGGAATTTTTTTTGAGTATTTTTGTAACTATATTGGTTATGCTTATTCACTTGAGTTTACTTGTATGTATTTGAGGGTACATGTATGACATTTTTCCTACTTTTGTGATTGTAGTAGAATTTAGTAGGAGTGTTAAAATAGGCAACTCTATACGGGGATATTCTAGTTTAGGTTGGTACCACTGTTAAATGTGTTCTTTTTTTTTAGTTGATCTGTGTCCATGCCTTTGAGCTTGTGTATTATTTGAGTCATATTATTAGTTATTATAACATGTATGGTTAAGTCTAAAAATGCCTAATTATTTCTATAAACCTGTATATATTGACAGAAAGTAGGAACAAGTAGACTATTAATATTATCATTTCAATCAGTTTCACTGCTTAAATATTGGTTTATAATTTTAACTAATATACTTTTAAGGTAATGTGTCATGTTCACCCCCTCTCCCTCTCCACACACACATATTAATTTATTTTATTTATAAATTGTGCAACCCTCCCCTTAATATCTATAAGGTGAGAGAGGCAGTAAGTTAGGTAAAATGAACATAATAATTTTATTGAGTCAAAAACAATAACAGACTGATGCAAACATTCAATACTGCGTGAAGCGCGCTTTTCCGTCCAACGCGGAAATCAACTACATTAAAAGGTAAACATACACGTTACCTCCTCAAGACAAAATGACATTACATTAAACCCATCAAAAGGTACGGTCCGGGATCTCAGTGACATGGTCTTTGGTTTCTGGTTCTCTGGTTACTTCGCTAACTTGATTAGTTCCTACCCCAAGGGGAATGATATAACTGGTTACTCTTGCGTTACAGTTACCCACCCTAGTATAAATATATAACCTTCCTATAGACGCCCGTAGTAAACGTGACGTCATAGCAATGTCGCAAGGCCACAATGTAATGATAACCTACGTAACATATCACTCTCGGAATTTGACTTGACGAATAAAGTCGAGCCCAGATACCGCTATACTTTAAAAGAACATAAGCCGGGTTTCGAACCCAGGACCAGACAATCTCTGGTTAAAACTAATATTGGCAAAAATATAAATTAAAGATAAATAGGGTTCAGACCCTGAATATAAGTGGTGGCGAAAGCGACGGTCTAACTTCCAGCCGCGATAAGCGCGTAGCATTTTCAAACTTCAATTCAAAATAATTTAGTAACAAAGTCCAAATAGTAATTTCGAAAGAATTCCCCCCATGACGCCGAAATAGTAATTTTGGTAAGATGATAATATTCCCCGAGACCAAGTCGCCGTCCTCACCTCTTGTCCTCAAGCCGGTGGGGTAGTAAGTGAAGTGAGATCCCGGTACCACAATTATATATACGAAATATAACTCTCAGAAAGGGGGAGAAATCGAAGGAATGTAAGGTCGAAGAACATAACAAACTAGGGGGAAGGGGAAGTTCGGGACGGGCGTCGAAGCGTCTCGAAGCTCCGCGAAGGCGGAGGCGGAACTCTTCTTTCCATTTTCTTTGCTGGCCGAACACGTGGTCGAGCTCCGCTGTGGGCAGGTTTAGGCGCGGCTTCAGTCAGTTTGTTGTATTTTGCGAGAGCGGCGGTCGGTGGTCGAGCTAGTGCCGCGTGTTGACCTTGTGAGAGCGGCTGTCCCAGTTGGTGAGTGTTATTACAATGTAAGTCGTTACAATTGTAACTGTTGTGACGTTAGATGCTACCCAAGGAGAAAGTAAAAGAATTATTTTATAAACAATTATTTTATTATGAATGTTTCAACTTGTCCATAATGTTTGAGATTGAGCTTATAAGCTACATAAACTTGTATTTATAGAATAAGAGTGGTGGTGTTTGGGTGTAAACGTTTAAACACAAACATAACATTTTTAGAATATTTATTTACACAAATAAAAGTTTTACAAATATAGATCACACCATGAAAAGTATATGTGGAATATTTATTTAAAAAAAATAGTTTTAGAATATGTAATATGCAATTTAGAGTATATAATGGGAACAAACCAGGACACATAATAAGATACATAGGTAATAAATATATATATTAAAATCACGCAAACTCTCTATGAGAAAGTGATAATAATAAAGACATATAAACATTGTTTTAAATATTATTCATGTAATTATTTCAAATGTATATCCATTTTTAGTGTACCTTCTTGAGGACTTCAGGTTAAATAACAATACTAACGTAATTTATAAGTCTAATTGTACTTAGTATTTTTGAATGAGATAAACAAAACTATTTCTAACATGTAATAAAAAATATCAAATGAATGTTATTTTACAGAAACAAAGTTTATTAGGGTACTAGTCAATTTAAATGAAATATAAGGAAAAATATATTCTGGAGATAAAATAAATGTCCAAAGGTGAAAAAAGGTTAACAATATGTATTAAAAAATCAATATTTATTTTATATTAATATTTCTGATTGAAATATGACACCAATTAACTTTAATACATTTGGTTAAATTACTGAAGAATATTTTATAATAGTTTCTGGTAGTTGATGGCTTGGAGTGATTATGTATAAAATTGGATGAACATTAGAGTGATCTCACCATGAAAAGAAAAATGTTTTCAATGATTCTTGACAAAAACCACTTGAGATTTCAAATCCTCATATTTGGAATTACCATGAAGAACATTTTCCCACAAAAACTTCAAATTCATTATCTGACACCTCCTCTGAACTAGTTTAATGCTTCCCCAATCACGTATTTACAATTTAATCATGACTTTCAAAGGAACTGGTCGGATTTCAGTCCTGATCAGATCCATCGAGGACAAGAGAAGAGCCTTGTTTGTGAATTTTAATGTGTTCCAAATAATACCACTACAATACTTTAACTATGGAAAGAAACAGAATAAAAAATGTCTAAAAATATCACTAGAGTATTGAAGGAAGAATTTGGATTCAATTAGCTTGTAAAATGTAGAAATAATTAAAGATATTAAAGAATATTAAAGATTAGGAAACTACTAGGGAAATTATGGAGATTTATTAAAAGTAGGGGTGACCTGGCGGTCTAGGGGTAAGGTGTCAGACTTCTATGCTGGCGGCCGGGGTTCGATCCTCGGTCCCGGCAAAGATTTATCTGATTACCAAACCCTTCCTTCACCTCTGACAAGACATCTTGTGAATGTGAGGAATGCCAGGCCTCCACCGTGGTTCGGATTCCACGTTAAACTGTAGGTCCTCCATTTCATCTCACAATCACCCTACCATTACACATTAGCGTAAGTGCGTA
>CABEEJ010008263.1:12335-24967 GCA_901482245.1 Timema douglasi
ATTATTATTATTATTATTAGCACCGCGTCTTACTACCCGTTCGGGTTATACGCACTTACGCTAATGTGTAATGGTAGGGTGATTGTGAGATGAAATGAAGGACCTACAGTTTAACGTGGAATCCGAACCACGGTGGAGGCCTGGCATTCCTCACATTCACAAGATGTCTTGTCAGAGGTGAAGGAAGGGTTTTGGTAATCAGATAAATCTTTGCCGGGACCGAGGATTGAACCCCGGCCGCTAGCATAGAAGTCTGACACCTTACCCCTAGACCGCCAGGTCACCAATGCGATCTTAACACCGATTTTACACTCTGATAGTTTTGTTCCGAAAACCTGTCAAAAAGTTATTAAGAAGGAGGTGTTATTTGTAAACATTTATTACGACTCCAAACTACACGCAATGTAGCCAACTAGACAGCTTGTATTGTATGAACTGACAGCGGGCGTGTTTCAAAGCCTTACAGGTTGTCGGGAGATTGTAATTAGACTAATTACCCATTTAAAAGCTTGTAGATTTTCTCTTATTTATACCTTCATTATGTGTGTAAACCAATCATACAAATAGTAAGAAGTATTACCGGATCCTTTTTTAATTAGGTGCTTTGGACTAGATTTAATTTAGAGAATACTTCAAATGCTTGCTAAATTCCTTATATATATATATATTATAAGCAGACGAGAGATTATTATAAGCAAATGAGAAATTAAATAAGACTAATAGTTACATGTTAATAACTGCGATGCTTTACAAACTCGCTAACCTAACACTTTAGACATATAGCTGCATTCGGTACCATTGATATATATTCAAGAGATACTATCGAATACACATATCTTAGAAAGTGCCTGTTTAAAAGAATATACAAAATAAAATTAAAATTAAATGAAGTTCTTCTAATCTATGTACCAGAACAAATAGTATATTGAATCAGTCAGATAATGCCCGATAATCGGTTAGATCAACATTTTGAATCAAACTTGGTTTTAGGATTATTTTAAGCAATTGTTATTCAATGAACATAGATTTTATAGGTGGAATTTAAAATTGGCAGTATTTATAAAAGTCACAAATTTAATCCTGTAAAATACGCATCCACATCAAATTGAAAATGAAATGGATCACATTTTAAGCTATGTAACAGAACGGATTAATAGAAACAGAAGATAATTGAAATACCTGTTGTGGGTGTTGTTGAATTTTCCATCGTCTTGATTAGTTAGGCGTCCGGTAGCTTATTTTCACGTGAAGATGACAGGGTTGCTCTATAATCACTCCTATATATATATATGAAACAAAACCCCTTTCACCAGAAAACCAACGCCCTCCTTTATAATTTAGATCAAAATAAGAATCGGAATAATACGAAAGGTCTCAGAAATGGTTGCTCAATATTAGCTCCCAGCTAAGCTTATTGTTTTAAATAATGGTACAATACAGTTGAAACTAAAAAACAAACAAAAGAACACGCGTTAATAACGATAAATATTATACATTATATCTTTTGCTATTAAAATTAAACTATTATGTTATGTGTTCGTTAATGAATGCAGTCCAGAAAATAATTATTTAATATACAACCAAATTTGATTATGATGAATAAATCTATAAAGGAATAAAAGTGTAACCTGGCTTTTTCACGCATAGCGCCCACTTCCTAGGGGGGGTGTTAGGTTACACACACAAAATTACAACATAATGAAGAATCGACAAGGTGAGGGTAAGTTAGTATAATCAGATTTAATGAACACAAGGCAGATCATAAGTACATAAGGTGCACAATCTCAATTTACACTGTCCAAGACCTCGATAGGGTCAAGTTAAACAAATGGATAACAGGTTTACCCCGCGTTTACACAAGGGGTGTGAAGTGCCTATAGGAGATACATGATAAGATCAGTTGGCCTGAATATGGCAATGGGTCAATCTGTTGATACTGAACATACTACAAACGAATATCCTGGGCAAGGTCAGGATCTGTTTACCCTAACTAATGCAGCGCTACGTCACAGGAGAGCCCACATTGGGCCTGCCTAAATGATGTGATGGCAAATATATAAATATCTGAAATATGATAACACGAGCCGTGCCAGAGGGGCAGGCGTGATCCACAAGTTGATCACCCAGAAGAAGTGTGTCAATAAATACAAAGTAATACACAAACACGAGCCTAGCCTGATGGGCAGTCGTGGTCCATAATTTGAGCACACCAAGAGGGCGTCCACCTATACAAAATCAAGCTACACTAAGGACACGAGCCGTGCTGGATGGGCAGTCATGGTCCATAAATTGAGCACCCCAGAAGGATGTCAACATATACAAAGGCAAGTAACACAAAGATCACGAGCCGTGCCAGATGGGCAGTCGTGGTTCACAAGTTGAGCACCCCAGCAGGGTGTCAACATATAGAAAAGCAAGCAACACAAAGAATACGAGCCGTGCCGAATGGGTAGTCGTGGTCCATAAGTTGAGCACCCCAGCAGGATGTCAACATATACAAAAGCCTAACTAGGCATCACTCTCTGAGTCGCGAGGAATCAGAACCCTTGCTTTCCCAGTATACTACCATTCAGACAGGTTGATGGGCATACAGTGTATGACGTCGGATTTACTCTAATTTAAGCTGTGGGCCCGAAGGAACCGCGTGAATCACGAAAATACAACAATTAAATATACATTTCTATGCAGGCTAAACATACTAAGCTACAAATGCGGGAACATCCGCTCAATTAACCTAACCTAACGATAAGGGCTAATCCCCTAAACTCGATTTATACAGCTCCCCGGGTCTAACTCCCTACAGCTCCATTGTATCTCGGAGACTCCAGTTACTTCCTTCGATTCAATGGACTCCTAATCGCGAACGCCATGACCACAGCTGAATATGCCCCTCTCTAGTCCGCGATGCGTCCGTTAGGCAGACAACCGTAGTGTCCAATCTTGATGGGGGTTGGGATTGAAGTCATGTCCTCTCCAAGCCAAGCCAAGGAAATATATAGTGGTAGTCGAGATGCATGCCGGGCTGGAGAGAAGAGAGAAATGGGGGGCGGTGCTTCTCTACGTTGTTCTAGAAGGTCGACTTTCTCAGCCGGGAGGCCAAGGACGGCCTTCAGTCTGATCGGAAACTCTGACCTGCCAAATGCAATATTGTTTCGTGACTCGGCCTCACCACTATTCCAATGGCTTTCCGTCCGATGGGGCGTTACTCCTCCCAAGAAGAATCCATGACGTTGGTATGTAACAGACAATTATGTATTGCTAGACTAAAATATATGCGTCCATTTTACGCCTGATTAGCAGCTTCAAACATGTTTTTTTGTTTTGGGGGGGGAACGGAGATGAACAGGTTTATCACGTTACAAAAGCATCACTGGTCCCATGGGTTAGATAAATAAATGGTGACGGGGTAGTCGGGGTTTGAATCCCGGTCATGCGTGTGTACTGAGGCCTCACTCATCCTCCTCCGCGGGTTGTGCGCCGGACGGGTAGTAAGAATACACATTTCATTCTTTACTACCATGCCAATGCGGGTACATTTCTCATTTATTATTCCCACTCTACAAACTAGCATATTAATTTTACTATGCTTGTAGGCTTTTCCAGTTTCCCTCCCACGCAAATACACCGGTGGTATGGATACTTTTTTTTAAGGTTTTTATAGCCAGTAGCCTGCACTAGTGGGCACACAGTCCAAATGTCAGATTCTTCTAGTTCGGGCTTTACAACGGTGGGGGGGTGGGGGGGATAGGAAGTTGGGTTCGAATACCTGCTTGGAATTTCTGATGGTGGGGCATGTGGTTGGTTGGCGGGCTCACTGAACTGGAACAATTTTAAACATACCTCTCCGAATACAACATCACAGTGTTCAGGGAACGTCGGGGAGACAGGTCCTATATGCGGAACCTACCCCTCCCGAACATGCCTTTAAGTGCTAACTTGATTTGTATTTTCACGACGAATAAGCAAAACCATTCTGATGTCATAACATCATTGACAGCCGTATTTAAGTGCGTGTACTTTTTCCTAGAGCACCGTGTGCCGTTCAGTAATAAGAACAAGCACAAATGCGAATCCACGTTCAAAAAATCAAACCGCCAAAGCGGTTTGCAGTGGAGGTCAAACTGTGGCCTTTAAAGACTGTGGGCGTTGGTCAACAAATCAAACTTGTTGTGATAACCATAGACGTCCCGGTTTTTGCAGAGTCTACATGTCGATATGTTATGTCAAAAAGGTTTGTGAGGTCTGCGGGCATGTTTTCAGTTTGGAAAAATCAAATTATTTACACAAGTGCTATGATAATAGTAGCGTGTATGCCTTACCGCCTCAATTAGAACTTTGACCCCGATTTGGAGAGTTCATTGACCTAATTTCCACATTCGGTTGATTTAACGTTATTCCCCCACCCACATCCCCCTCCCCCGAGGTTATTTTCCATGAGAAGTGTATTGTGATGTCAATTAACCTAATTTCAACATCTGGTTAGTTCCCCACCCTCCCCCGAGTCCATACCTCCAACAGAGGCCACCACAGTGGCCCATGGGTTTATTATTTTAATGTGATTCCCAGGCCCATTAGTTTTTTAATGTGTGCCCCAAGGGTTTTGGGTAGGGGAGCGTGCCTTCTCGATCACTCCTCCCGCGATGTGCCTGCATAGGGGTTCAAGCTCTGAACCATAATTAAACAGAAGGTGTTTGGAGCTCGTCCCTCGGAATCCACAGACTGAGGAGTGGACTTGAGCGTTGGGCCTAGTGTGCCCCAGTCCGTGTGTCTGGGTAGTTTTTATTTATTGGAGGGGGGAACGTGTGGTCCATGGCGTCGGGAACTCCTCCCACGACGTGTAGAGAAGCATTCTCTCTCGACGAATTTCAAATATCATTCGTGAGCGTTTGGCAATGTCTC
Organism: Timema douglasi; assembly: GCA_901482245.1. Classification (NCBI taxonomy): domain Eukaryota; kingdom Metazoa; phylum Arthropoda; class Insecta; order Phasmatodea; family Timematidae; genus Timema; species Timema douglasi. The sequence continues at coordinate 17,235 of CABEEJ010008263.1, forward strand.
GCTGTGATTTTCATTGACCCCCTTTTCACATCCGGGTCCCTACTAGGTGTCTTAACACACTGGCTGGCACTGGTTCAGTACGGCTCTGTGAGCTATTCCCCCGGGGTGAGGGGGGGCCTTGTCATTACTCGGCCTGGGTGGTAAGGCTAATTTATTCACAGTACCATCGTTCCTGATTTTAATGTGTGCCCGTTGGCGCAGTGTATATGTTGTAAATTCAAAGCCTGATTACTAATGAGTAATTTTTTTTATCTAAAATAGCATTTGCTGTTAATTTTACGGGGCCCTATGGCATTCATTACATCATCATTACCAGTCAGCTTCCTATTTATTACGCCATGAATGCTGTGCTAAATGTTATTCACGATTTGATTTTTATCTACGGTAAAGGAATCCTATATTAGGGCTTTGATCGAAAAGCACAATTACTTCAAGAGTCATATGAAAATATTCTAAACTGTTCCTATTTCCAAACAACTTAAATATATTCATACGGCAAGTCCGTGATCTTATAAGGTACGGAACAGAAAGTTTGTATTTTAAACTATTCTTCCTACGGCAATGTTGATTGCAAAAAAATATAAGTTTGTATATGTTCTTGCTACCAAAAAATAACTATACTCATACGTCAATTCAGTGAGATACCGGCTGCTGGTAAAGGACTCATGTGATCTTGGAAGAGTATCAAAATTAATTCACTAATAAAGTGTTATCTATGCTGATTATGAGGTAATAGAAATGATACCAAACAAATTAAATATATTCATATGGAAAGTTCGTGATTTGACCATAAAGTTTGTACTTTTAATTTGTTCTTCCTACCAGAATCATACTATGGTTGTTATTCCTACCAAACAACTTAGATATATTCATACTGCAAGTCCGTGATCTGACCATAAACTTTGAATTTTTAGCTACTCTTCCTACCAGAATCATACTGCTGTTCAGTCATTGCAAATAATATTAGTTTGTATTTGTTCTTTATACCAAACAAATTAAATATATTCATACGTCAAGTCATGTGATCTTGGAATAGTATCAAAATTAATTCACTAATAAAGTGTTATCTTTGTTGATTATGAGGTAATAGAAATGATAGCAAATAAAATGTATATATACATAAGTCAAGTCAGTGAGATACTGACCACTGGTAAATGACTCATGTGATATGCAGATGATCTGTCTGCTCTTTCCAGCAGAATAATACTATAGCTCTGTTCTTCCTACCAAACATCTTAAATATATTCATACGTCAAATCCGTGATCTGACCATAAAGTTTGTATTTTTAAACTACTCTTCCGAACAGTATCATACTATAGTTCTGTTCCAAGGTCAATGTTGATTGCAAAATGAAATATAAGATTGTATTTGTTCTTTCTTCCAAACAAATTAAATATATTCATACGTCAAATCAGTGAGATACTGACAGCCAGTGAAGGGCTCATGTGAGCTGCAGATGATCAATGTTGATGTCTGAGAGCCATACATAGCATAGCGTTTTACTATCCGATCGGAGGAGGAAGTGCTCACGCAATTGCGTGGAAAAAACCACACTCAGTGCAGCCGGCTGGTGTTCAAACCACGCTCTCCTCGTTCTCAGTAGACGAGCCAAACACGAGAATGACAGTACGCCTCAGAAGGGATTCGAACCACGACCTCCATATACATAACCAGATGAGCTACAAGCACACTTTCTGGCTAAACGTCTATATATTAATTAAGAAAATGTTCCACCAGGGATTCAATTCCAGCCTCCTCAGACAGAATTAGATGTTGGAGTAACCACAGGGATTCGAACCTCGATATCTGTCGCGGTTCTTGTGCTGTGACAATACGCTACGATGATCAAGAGACAATTGATCAAGTAAGGATACATTATATCTAATTTATAAACGAAGCTAAATTAAAATTTATTAGTAGCCAATAGGATGTGTAAAAATATGTAGGCTACATCCGGATGAGATGTTCTATAAAAACACTCGCATTTTGAAAATATTCTCATTTTACTTCGGACCTTCAAGCGGAAATAAATAGAAATTGGTCTTCAAGCATACGACAGAAAGTTTGCTTGACAGAGTAAACGAAGGTATATAAACATTGCGGACAACATTATTTATGTTATAACTATTGACCCCCTAACATATAGTTTATGACTTTCATTTATTTTTTGTCAGTGTTACTAATCTTTATAGACATTTTTAAAAATAATGATGGCTCATATTTATTTAATAATTTAGTTTATTAACTAAAAATATTAACGGTGACTTTCTTGAATAATTTAGTTTTTATACCCTATAACATCGGACGCTTTTTATTTTTTGACTGGTTGTATATAATACAACTGTTATGTATCTTTCGAACTAAATATATCCGGCTGTGTATGTTTTATTTGGATTTACCGAATGCTGGACCGAAGGGTAAGAGTCCATCAGAGACATGCTGGAGAACTTCACAGAGGATGTAGTATGTTTGACCGAAATAGTGGCATCCCCTGGTAAGTTTTGTAACTAAAATGTATTGTTCAGGCAAACCCTCCTCGAATCGGGACCACCCAAATATTTGGTTATAGGGTGGTGCACAAATAACCCTGGGACTAGACAATTTAGAATGAGTGGGGGGGGATGAAGAGTGTAACAAGATTAAATTCCCCCAGAGTGTTTTGGTCAAACTACTGACATGTAAACAATGTGTCATAATTATGTTTTATAAAATTGCGAGCTTGACGGATTAATACCTACCACCCGTGCCACGATCGTTCCTCAGTGGCTGGAAGGTGATTGTGTAAGCAAATACTACACTGATGGCATCTATATGGATCTGGATGAGATTTACAGTGTTCTATGTAAGTAATTTTATAGCACACACTAAGCATGGAACCTGAAAGTTACAGCAGTGAACTAAAGTGACTGTATTATACTTTAACTCTCGATTTGCGTTAAAGTTATGGACTGCATTCAATAGCTTTGTTTTACCTCCTCCCGCCCTATCATTAGCGACGGGTATCTTAATCTACTGCCATCTACGGTGACAGCTGTAGTGGGACGAACGGTATTTACATCAAATCATGTGATCCACAACTTTGATGTTGAATGAAAACAAAAGTTTGTATTTTATAAAACTGTCAGAATCCCCACTATTTAACATATTCATACGTCAAGCCATGTGATCTGCATCTGGCAACTTTATAGATATTATCAATACCTATAAAATAATAATAATAATACGACTAATATTATAAACTGCCAGAACCCTTGCTATTTAACATATTCATACGCCAAGTCATGTGGTTTACATCTGGCACCTTTATAAATATTATCAATACCTATAAATAATAATAGAACTAAATTCATAAACGGCCATAATCCCACAATTCAACATGTTCATACGTCAAGCCATGTGACCTGCAGTACAAATAACTTGCTGTCGGAATTTGTTTAAGTTCAACTGAAGGCGGGAAACACATGTACAGCTCAACCCAACTAGCCCATTGAAGCCGTGGTGCTTCCAAACGGCGCCCCGCCTCCACCACTCCTAAGAGCCGGGGAGTGGCTGACCAGAACTTTCCACATACCTGCAGAGGATTTCACAGCAGCAAACCACTCATCAGTACCCGCACCCAGAATTAGTGGCCCGGTAAATCAGGTTGGTGGAGGATTGTCCCAAGGTATATTTCTTCGTATCGTCGAGGAGAGAATTCAACAATCAGAGAATTTTTTATTATGTCGGTCGTGAATTGATAATACAATTAGGAACGCCAATGAGTGATCTTTACGTTCAAACCTGGCTCGAGGAGCAAATCAATGCTCTGTTGAGATGTCTCCAGGATCATGGAGTTAGCGCTGAGGATCACGTAGGTCTGCTATTATACAGCACAGACTACTCGTCAAGACCTGTATTTGTTTCGTTTGGACGTACATTTCAGCTTGACGCGCAAGCTGTGCTCTTTAATGTAGATCGAGTGTTACAAAGCAATACTTCTTTTCTCACTTCGTACCACTTGTATGTCAAGTTACACCACTTTAAAGAGCCACGAGGGGCGGGTAATCATAAATATGATACGCTCTCTCCCGCTAGCACATATAGCCGTAAAATTCAAGGAATCATTACGATTAAAAATTGCGACAAACTTTGCCTTGCCCGTGCATTGGTTGTCGCCAAGGCTATGTGTGACGTTAAAAGAGAGCCAGGATGTATAGACGTGAGTACATATAAGAACATAAAGGGGGGGCCGCAATTTTCAAAAATACAAAGCAGAAGATTTATGCCGTGATGCCCGTGTGAATTTATTGAAAGGTTGTGGGCTCACTGAACTGAAACAATTTCAAACATACCTCTCTGAATACATAATCACAGTATTTCGGGAACGTTGGGGGAGACAGGTCCTATATGAGGGGTCTGCAACTCTCGACCATTCCTTTAAGAGCTACTGATTTGTATTTTCAAGACGATAAAAAATATTTTGATGTAATTACATCCTTGACAGTCGCATTTATGTGCTAGTACTTTTGCCACAAGTGGTGTGTGCCATTTGATCATAAGAATGCACACAAACGTGAATTCACGTGCAAAAAGTGCTACGATAAAGTGGTTTGCTGTGGAGGTCAAAATGTGGCCTGTAAAGACTGTGGCCATTTATTCAGAAACCAGATTTTATTTTATAACCAAAAGCGACCTAGTTTTTTCAGATGTCACATGTCTATCCGTGATGTCAAAAATGTTTGTGAGTTCTGTGAGCAATTTTTCAGTTTGGAAAGAGCAGAATTTTTACACAGGTGTTATGACACTTTTTTGTAGAATATGCGAGACCCATCGTCCTTTTGGTCATTTCTTCCATATAAAGAAAGCCCCATCCAAGCCGACACTGGAAAATAACAATTTCATGCTCGTATTCTATGATTTTGAATGCCGACAAGAAACGCTTCTTAAAGCTGAGGCCAACACGTACATGCACGAACCTAACCTCTGTGTCGTGCGGACGTGTTGCAAGTCCTGCCTTCTTATCGATGTAAATGACCATCATTGCATGTAATGTGGGGGCGATAGGAATCGAATATTCAAGGGTGATGCCACAATGGCCCAATTTTTCGGATTTCTAGAGAAAATTAAAAAAAAAATTAAGGACATCACCCACCTAACCCAGAATGCTAAGGGCTATGATGGGAATTTTATTTTAAAATACGTGATGGAGGTAAAAAAAAATGGACTCCAGAGCTCATAATGATCAGTGGGAAAATTATGTCCATGCGTTACGGCCCGCTCCACTTTATTGACTCGCTGAACCTTCTATCAATGGCATTGTCCAAATCTCCAAAGACATTCGGCTTGGACGAGTCCTTGGCCAAGGGACGTTTCCCCCATTTTTTCAATAAAAAAGAAAACTCGGTGTCTAGGCGTAACTTGCTGCCAAAGGAGGACTACGGCATCGGTGAGATGTCAATTGAGGCAAAGGAGCACTTTGAGAAGTGGTATGACGCGCTGGTCTAGGAAAATTTTCTCTTTGATTTTAACTGCGAGTTGGAACTGTATTGCGTGAAAGATGTAGAGACCTTATGGAAGGCCTGCCTAAAGCTTGGATATATGCTCATGGAAAAAGTAAAGGTGGATCCTTTCAGAGAGGCGTGTACGATCGTAGGTGCGGCCATGTTGGTTTACCGTCGAAGTCATCTTAATGAGAATACCATCGGTATAATCCCTAACGGTGGCTACCAGTGTGCAGACCAAAAGTCGCACGTCGCTGTACAATGGCTCTGCCGGGAGGCCCATCATCGTGGTGTCTCTATCATTCATGCGGGTAACGGCCGTGAGGAATATGTATTAGGGCGACGTGTACACGGCGTTGTTAAAGCTGGAAATACCACCACCGTCTTTCAGTTCTGGGGTTGTTATTGGCATGGATGCCCTCTCTGTTATCCCGATAGGACCACCCCTATCAAAAACAGCCTCCACGAGACCATGGAGACGCGCTATGAAGCGACCATAGACTGCGTTGAAAAGTTTAAGAATGCCAGGTACACGGTCGTTGAGATGTGGGAGTGTATGTTTAATGCGATGAAACGAAAAGACAAGGACTTGAAACAATTTGTACTCCAGCACGAGGTGTACAGAAAGGAGCCCCTCAGTCCCAGGGACGCATTCTTTGGTGGGCGTACATATCGTTTTAAACTCTTCCACGAAGCAGACCTTTCTTGTGGAAAGAATATCAAGTACTTGGATATGTATTCATTGTATCCTTACGTTTGCAAGTACAAAAAATATCCCCTCGGGCACCACACAATTCACTTGGAACCAAATTTTCCGTCTATAGATCAATTATAAAGCATAGTCAAAATTACCGTGACGCCTTCACGCGATTTATTCGTGCCCGTATTGCCTACACGGATGCACGACAGGCTAATGTTCATCTTGTGCAGGAAATGCGGGGTGGAGAAAAACCAAGACGCCTGTCAGCACAACGATAAAAAAAGATCGCTGGTTGACAGGTGTCTGGGTGATTGGCGAGATCTGGAAAGCCATAGAGAAAGGCTACACTGTTGAAGCAGTACACAAAGTTTGGGAGTACAATGTATCTACTTCTGATCGTCAGACACGTTCTGGCGGATTGTTTCATGGGTACATTGATACGTTTTTGAAAATTAAACAAGAAGCCAGCGAATTGCCAGAATGGTGTACCCCACAAGATGAGCAGTTAGCTTACATTTCAAATTATGAGGAAAGGAAGGGGTGATTCTCGATTTCGGTTCTGTTTGTAAAAACCCCTGTCTCCCCACACTAACTAAACACTTTTTAAATTCACCATAGGGAAAGAATGGGCAAAAACAAGATTTACCACACGTATCCTTTGTCAACGACTATCAGGGCATCCACAAGTACCTGATGGATCCGTACATCACCGTGGACAGCGTCATTGATGTAAATTATAAGTAGGGGGCGGATTTATTGGCACTAAAATTTTTAAAAAAAGGCATGCAAATAGGCACTAAAAATCACAAAAATAGGAACATAAATAGGCATTATAAAGTACAAAAAAAAAGAAGAAATAAATATGAACTAAAAAGAAAAAAATGGGCACATAAATAGGCATAGTAATGCAAAAAAGGCACAAAAACACTTAAAATTTGTATTATTCACTCTTAAAATCCAGCATGCACTTTCCATAAACACAAATTAATTACTATTAGAGTTAATTATAAACTACTTCTCTAGATTTTTGGGTGTAAATTTTGTTTTGTTTTCTGACAAAATGTTTTTATACTGTGAGAAACTTCTCTCGACCTTACATGAAGTCATTGGGCAAAACTTCAAACAAGCTATTTCAGCTGGGCTAAGATTGACTAATGGGAGTGATGTAGTAAGATGTCCGCAACACTTGCCATCAGTTTCCACCCAGGGTTTTGCTGCAATACTCTGTTAAATTTGTCGACAATGGCTGTGCCAACTGAGCCAGAAGCCTTATTCAGGTTTTCTTCTATTCCCCGCCTTATCTTCACAGCTTTCACAAGAGGCAAATCCCTCGCCTCTAAAGCTATGATTGCTCCAGGAAGATTTACTAATTGATTTTTACCTATGCCAGATCCACACTGACACTTGAGCAGTAGATGGCAGCATTTGCTTCTGTAATGGTGACAGCATGTTCCTCGTCAAATGTTTGGACTACCTACAAGCAAAACGGTTGGTATAGCAAAACTCACCATTCTTTCAATATATTATGTTCTACAAATATACCCATTAGATT
>CABEEJ010008264.1:0-24962 GCA_901482245.1 Timema douglasi
ATCTAAGAAAATTGAAGTAAAAATAGTTCTGCTTTATATAGTAAAATTAAATTTTGAATATATCACTTAATGAGGTCATTATAAGCAAAATAGTGTGAGGCTGAAAATGTGATCGTTTTCAGTGTATAATTTAATTAGTATGATTAATAAATGTTAAACAGAGTCTTCTTTCTATATAATATAAATACCTTTTCATTGGTGAAAACCGATTTCAAATCCGTATGACGGTTTTGTCACAATCTTTTATTTAGTATTACCATGTTTTGATGGGTAAACAAGTGTTGACCGGCCTCTTAAGCTTTTATCCTTAAGAGTAAATTGAGACACGCTTAGGTGGCCACGTGGTCTAAAGCGCTATTCTCATGTTGGACTGGAACGCCCATGAGAAGAATGACGAGGTTGTTTCCCTATAGTAAGAATCGTATATGATAAAGTCGATACTTTGACCAATCGACCTCAATTGCCGAGTGAAATAAAAATCCGAATATTGGTCGACTCTAGGAACTAGACTAGATTATTTTGTCTCTGAAAATTGACCGTTGTTTTAACATCTGAGACGGCTTGCTACTCTCCTTCCCTCTTTCCGAATGGGGTCGGTTTCTATTTGCTTGAAACCTGCGAGCCCAGCCGGTCTATACTGTTCACGAGATGGTTCACGAATACCGGAACAGTGTCTGGGAGTACGATTTAGAGAATTTGTGCGTATAGGAAAGACCCGCGTGGCGGATGACGAGGAGCTTGATGCGGATCGGCAAACCAAGGCCACCTACTTAGGACATAGCGGGTGACCAACTCCGACCATGAGAAAGCCGAAGGGCCTATGTTTTCATTGAGCCCTTAAGAGGCGCAATTTTTTCCAACTGACGATCCGTCAGAACCAGTTCACATTGCACGCATGTCTGCTCATCGATGCAGTCTGATACAGATCTTTAGATGAACCTGAACCCACGGAGGCGACTGAAATGTCGCGGGCGTTAGACGTTATAAGACTAAACAAGGCCACCGAACCAGAGGATATCAATTATGCGGTATTTATAAATGTGCCCTCGGAGGCGATTAACTTCCTCGTGAAGTTATTCAACGCTGTCCTGCACCCGCGTCACTTCTCCGAGCTTTGGAAGCATACCATAAACCGGGTAAGGACCCGGCCCTAGCCTAATCTTACCGAGCGATCAGCTTGCTCGACTGTTTGGGCAAGTTGTTCAAGAGATTTCTACTGACGAGATTGACCCGACATGTTCGCGAGGCGGGCATCATGGTGGACGAGCAGTTCGGTTTTCAGGCGGGACACGCTCCATCTCACCAACTTGTCTGGCTCGTGGAGCAGGTCGTGAGGAGTTTCAATATCAATATGGAGAAGAGCACACCAGGGTTCTACACACGGCTCCACTCCGGCTGTTCGGAGAAAAGATCAGATGAGCGAAAAGTGCTGAGTACTTGGGACTTACGCTGGAAGACCTAGGCCCTATACTTAACAGGCATAGCGCCCTGTCCACGAGGAACTGTCTGACACTGTACAACCAGTTGTTCAGGCCTATACTCGATGCATGCCCCGCTTGCGGCCACCTGGCAGACACGTATATGAGGATGCAAGCATTCCAGAGCACGTGTTTGAGGATCATTATGGAGGAACCCTGGTTCACAATGTGACTCTGCATCTGGATCTAGAGGTGGCTACCATCAAGGACCCCTTCAAAAAGCTGCCGCAGTTATTCTACGACATACTTCCCGGTGCGACCAATCCTCTTATCCAGGGGCTTGGGAATTACGCCATCGACCCTGGAGGGCGTCACCGACGTCCCAAAGCCCTGCTCAGATAAGCGAGAATTGTAAACCATTGGTCAGCGGGAGGGTCTCCCCCTCCCTTAGATTAGTGTCTCCACACGTAGCTCTAGAAACCCTTATTCGGTTTTCCACTATAATTCTTTTCTCTGCATTAATAGTATGTTATCTCTCTTGTTACAAAAACTTCGCGAAATGCGACAACCCGTAGGTAATTAATTCCGAAAATAGCACGGTGTGACCAATTGGTCGGTAGGTGTTGAATTTGCTCTCATGCTCTCATTCATAGGGCATTAGAGCATGTCATGTGCGACTGCGATTGTGAATAAATGCTTGTTTATGCTACATTAGGATTGGATAGTGTAAAGACAATTACAGAGAGTGTAGTTGTATATAAGATGGCGTATATACTGTAATAGTGACTTTTTGGAGAATCATCAAAGAGTGACCTCGTGGCTCAACTTCAGGTGGGAGAGACAACTTATCACCGCCTCCACGATGTAAGATAATTGTAAATTCAATATTCGCTCCTTGGACAGATAATTATGTAAATTCTTCTTTTAAGCTCTCCTGGTGATTTCAGTCACTGAAGACTTTTAACTATATTTCAGTAAGTTATAGACTATTTTTGAATTTGCTAATTAAATATTTGATTAGTAACTCTAGGATTATGAGCAGATTTGAATGTTACAAATTAATTAACCTATTTTTTCATAATGTATTTTGTATTTTCTGTGTAATAGATTTGTCATATTTCTAGATCTTTCCGATAACTGGTAAACATTGAGATTATAATACTTTGAAAGGGTATTAATTTGTGATTAGAATATTATTCAAATGTAAATTGAATTGATAATATTATAGAGATTATAACTTCATTTAGAATTGAATTCTAATAGTTTGTAAGAATTGAGATTTGAACGTTTTATAATGATATTGAATTTTGAAACAAACCATTTGTAAGATAAAAAATAGGTAAGTTACATTGTAAATTGGGTATTGATGTCAAATATTCATATAAACATGGATCTAAAAATGCTTAGTTTCTGAGGTCAGAGGAATTCTATTGGTCGAGTAATAAGCAATTAAACAGAGGAAATAACGCAATTATAGGACAAAGTTTAACAGAAAGCACCAAAAACCCAAGAAGACAGAACATTTTGTTACCTTAAATTCAAAATGGTGTCATACTTCGATGCACCATTTTAATGTGCGTTCCAAACTGTGTCGTACTCTGTTGAGTACACTTAGTTGTTTTTATTCGTATATGCTCACATCCATTTACGATAAGTTTTAAAACTTCAACATCAGGAACAGGAGTTGAGTAAACAATGGACTTTAAACATTCCTAGATATTAATAAAAACACCCATTGTGTTCAAATCTGGTGATCGAGCAGACCATTCAATGGATAACTCACAACCAATACATCTCTGAGAAAAATCTTTAACTATAAAACTAAGAGTTCTAGGTCTCAATGTTTATATGCAATTTTCTTAGTGTTTGGTCGATGGGAATACGCCCCTAGAATATTTGACACCAATTAAAATACACTCTGTATATTTATGTATTTCTCTTTAACAGAATTTCATTTAAAATGTCTCAAAGTATTTTTGTTAAGAATTAATTGACCCCTTATCGTAGTATAAATGTATTACATATCCTGTTCAAAGAGTTAATAAAAGGTTACAAATACAATCTCTCACATTCTAAGTACTTAGACAACGATGTACACTCCGTTTAAACGGAAAGGTAGCCATACTAACTTGAAGGAAACACTATGGACCTATACCATAGTGGAACCAAGTAATATAAGTTTGAACCTTTCAGGATAAACGAAGGATACATTATGGTTCACAAAATGTGTAATAAAACGGGAAACCTGCTATTTTGTGCAATTCAGACTGCACTGAAACAACTCACGTAGACCCGTTAGTCACGTCAGGGTTATATAGGATGTCCACAAAACATTTACTATACCATTCCCTGAATTTTCCAGGTTTTCCAGACACATAAAGAAAACTCCAGCTCATCTTTTTGCAGTTTTTAAAGGAAATTATTATGTTTATTTTGCCCTGAATTTGATAGGAAGAGCAGTGTATCAATCTGGTAGTTACCAAAGTTACTAAAACAATTTTAATCTATTCATACATCAAGTCATTATATGCAGCTGTTACTGCTTGCATTGTGGAATAGGGCGAGCAGTGAAACAAGAATCGAGAGTATTATTGCATGATTAGTACACTTTAAACTCCGACAGCTAGAAAAGTTACTAAATCTACCCACTTCAAATTCTGTTATATGAAGCTTTCATTTTTGATCGATATTATCAATACCTACCCATAAAATAACACTAATAATATAATAATCAGTGTTCAGTAAATTGGACTGTAAACATTTTGTGAGGACTCTTGTCGTGTTCAACAACTATGACTGTAGTAAGATTGTGTAGCTGTATTGTACTCACCAACTGTACTATGCTGTCGATGGCTCGATTGAATCGGTCACACAGACTCTTCATGCTCTCGAAACTGGGGAGGAAGAACACTATTAGACCGGTATTACACTATCACATTTATTTTATTGTATAATGGATAAAAGAGCTGATACCATGTTTGATAAATTGTGTGTTATTATAATGCATCAAGATTCATTCAAAATTTGTCCAATATAAGTGATAGCAAAAAGTGGGCGTCAATCATGTCAAAAATATTTACGAATTAACTTTAAAAAAAGAAAAAACATACTTATTCTATAGCCTAAATGTGGAATTTGTATAATAAAACTGTACAATAACAATCTAGATTGCTAATCATGTAAAGGTAAAACTTTCAGAGACGACAATTATGCTTAATAAAACCCTAAAATATGATCGATATTATTTGAATTGTCAAAGTAACATCATATTTATTTATGTTATCAAAGAACTGTGAGAGTTCAATACTGTCCTTAGAATATGTTCCAGAAACCGTCTAGAGTGAGAGTCAATATAGGATTTCACATGTTAATTAGACACTCATTTGCTGGCGGGAAAGTTCCTGTAGTCATTCTGAAGATCCGACGTGGGTAGTCTATGATGTCATACACTGGTGTATGGTCTTAGGACTGCTGGTTAGTAGCAAAGATGAGGATGAATGAGCAATCATAATATGTCGCCATTGATATTAATTTTGGTTTAGAGCTACTATATTCTTAATACTGAGGTTCAATGTCCCAGAATACTCAACTTAGTCAATTTTCCTTTATATTCATTGTATCAGCAGATGAGAATCGTCTCTGATAGTGTCATATTTCAGTCAAGCATAACAAACCGAATAAGAAGGGGTTTGATAAAAGTGTTTTTCTCCAAACTCAACTATTCCCCGCCGCTCCCCCCCCCCTCAATTGAAGAATGTCCCCTCGGCCACCCATCATCCCATAAATGTTTTTGAGGGAAGAGAGCAGTATATTTATATCCGCATATTTTTGACCAATGTTATTTGTCGGTGACGGATGGAACTGAAACTGATTTACATTATGTCTGTCAACAGTGTTGTTATTTTCTATAGCGGTTTTAACCAACCTCTCTTCGACATCCGATTGTTTTAATCCTCGTAATTTGTCGATATCACTCACATTACTGGAGTCCACCTTATTAATTATCGTGAAATGTGAAAAGGTGGCTATGAACTGTACCCAGCAAAAACGCTTATCGTTTCGTCTTACGAACCCAGCTCAAGTCATTGGCTGAATGTCAGCACACTCCTGCAACAATACATGTTTCTTTCCTATACAGCTAAATAAACCATTTTTCGTGAATGGCTACAACATTCCCTGACATCTCCCTGATTTTCTTGGCAGTTTTAAACTCTCTGACTTATTCAGATTTTCCGTTTTCTCCACAAACATGGCTATCCTGTATAAATGTGGCCAGCCCGGAAGAGTAGTAAAACCTTACTAAAGTCGGTTCACCGTAGGAATTGTTTTCTGAAAGGTCCTTTTCCCTACCAGAAATATATTATATAGTATGATATTGGTAGGAAAAAAGACCTTACACAGAGTAATTCCTACCGTGAATGGAGTATAGAACTGTGATCTAAGGACATTTCACACTGGGTCACGTAGTGTCTGGCCCCAATCACTGTGACTCTACATTGTTCAGGCAAGTCACCGCTTCAGATACAATAGTTCCTCTAGGAGCGTTCACACTGGAACGCCAGCGACAAAAACACGAGAACTAGCATCGAGCTGTCCAGTTGTTGATTCGACGACTACATGTTTTATATTTCCAACCATGAATTTAGATTTTAGAAAGTCGTCCTGTCGTTTGGGATTACTCAGGCCGTCAAATAGTGCGTAGAACAAGTCTTTCTCAAACCGATCACGTAACAGAGAATGTGCGTGTTAGCACTTTTCTGCTCATTTCCTTACATAATCTTCTGTTTAGAAGAACTACTTAGAATTGTTCCTCATAGTTTAAATAAAATATTAAAATGCTAGCCAGTTTGTCGGATACCGGTGTTCCATCAGTGTTCACCACAAACACCGGTGCTCCAGTGTGAATATGGAATGACAGGAAAGCAGGTCGGGCGGGCCAACTGTTCCGGGAAGTGCTGTTATACAACTGTTCCTGAGAGGCCAGGAAGACGTCGTTTAGGCGCTACAAGAAATCCAAGCCAGTTTGAATTGGTCAACAAGTCTAGTTCGCATAAACCGTGTTTGAGAAGAGAATAAGGGGCAGGTAAAAATATGATCGAAACGACTTAAACCTTGAAGTGTGGTATTTTAAATTAAACGTTTAAAGCGAATAAGGTAAAAAAAGATGTTTAATATTTACAAATTGTAGTCAACACAATGTTTTCCGGCAACTCTTTTTTTATCACCGCGTCTTACTTCCGGTTCAGGTTATACGCTGTAATGATATTGGTTTGGATTAATCTAAATTATGTAAAAAGTCATGGATGAAGGAATTTTTTTCTTTTAAGTAATATATGTAGAGTATCCTTTTAAGATTATTCCATGAAGAAACACACGCTTCTCAGAAACAATGTGAAAAGGATTTCACCCCTAAAATATATTTTTTAAACCATCTTTCCTGTTAAAAAAACAACTGCGTCACTTCCTGTTAAAAGGAACAACTTCGTAGTATATGGCAGAAGACTGTTGCCTTTTAGAGCAATCGGCAATCGAAGCGGGTTATGACGTGTTCTACATCAGTGAATGTAAATGTTATAAAACTAGTTCAGTTGTGATTTAAAATGTTTAAACTTGCTTCCTGTAGACCCTCCCGCACAAGTTCGGTCCTACCATATTTCCCCCCCTAATAAAAGTTTAGTTAAGGTGGTGTGACTGGAACCTGGAAGATGCGTACTCATGTCACTGGGATTCACTTGTCAAATTCCCTCACTTTTCCAAGATTTACTTACTGACCATGTTTTACCTGTTATTCAACCATAAACTACTAAGTACATAACCTGCACTGATGAGTACGCTGACAAAGGTGTCAGTCTCATCTATGGTTTCCTGGTGATGGGGAGGTTGAGAATCAAATCGCGACCTAGTGTAATGAAGAGTTTTATCTTTAAGGCAATTGGCCCTTTTCATTTGGCGTGGAAATGAAGAGCCATGTGAACAAATTGTTATCTTCAAGAACAGAAGCATGTTGATTAAGTTATACTTTTTATATACCCACCTTCTCTATAATTTTAACAGTGATCAATTATCAATAATGTTGACATTTTCCAACAGAAAATTGCCAGCTGCGTAGCAAAAAAGAAAAGAAAATGCAACACCTAATAAACATTGATATATTATCTTAGAAGAGGTGTTGAAAGTAATAATTTAAAAATTTCACTCTTTCTCGAGAAAAGTGATATTTCCAAACGTATGCTTTTTCCGCGATACCTATCCGGTAGCTAGTGCCATCTACTATTCCGTGATCCATCTGTTCTGATTGGCACAGAAGGATACTTTGACCGGTTGTGAAGCCTTTAACTCTCCCGCCCACCACCCACAAAATAGGGTTTAGACTTGCCCTCGACCGGTTTTCCACCCTACCTCCATAAAAACCTGTGTTCGTTTCCTTTGAATTATCCTTTTCCCTTCATACAAAACGCTAAAAAAAACCTAAATAGCTTGCCGTGTTTGCCTTAATTATTAATGTTATCAATTGAATACGAGGGAATATGCATACACTATTTGATAAACAATATTCACAGTTGTGAGTTTTACTAGCACGCATAATTTCAAATGTTATTCTTAGTTTTACACTGCTTCACATGGCTTCAACAATTACGAAACTCCACCCATACAAATATTCACAGCTAAAATAACCAAGTTATGTTCCATTAATGATATTCGAATCTGATGTAGGACATTACAAATTAATATTAATATGAACAAAATCTTAATTGAATTAGAATTTGTGATAGTACCGTAACTTTATTAGTTTACCAGAATAAATCAAAATATAACAAACAATTGTGCAGTAAAACATTTTCAAAGTTAATATAGTGCTTACAGTTACGTAAAAAGCCCCAATCTGGTATTTTTTTCAAAAGCATGAAACAAAAAAAATATTGGAACTTAGAAACGGCTTCGAGAATATTTCACATAGCCGTACTAGACTCGAGTTCACTTCAAATTGGGGGGAGGGGGGAGGGCGGGAGTCTTCCCACACCCTTTATATCTTAAATATGGTGATTATAGAATGTGTTACTTTATTGTAAATAAACTATTTACTGTTAATAAATCACTATCACAGTTAAAAGCGAATGTCAACATAATCACGTGTTTATCAATACAATGTTTTCAAAATAGGAACATTCGGTAATAGCGAGGAAAGAATGAAAAGATAAATCAACAGTTTCTTGGATGCTTTTCAACTTTTGTTCATAATATCTAATGGATGTGATTAGCTAAACCCAAACAGTATTTGCTCACATGGCCAATATACGACCTTGGTTAAGATGAAGATGTGTTAAAAGCAACACAACGTGTCCAAGGTTGATTATTAGTTTACTTGACCTTAATTGCTGTTTACAATATAGAAGAGGATTTAACTAAATATAAGTGAGGTGTCTCTTGTTTGATTCAATGTGAATAATGCCTAATCTTCCCCGTTTCATGGTTAAATTTTATGACTTTTTCTCAGTTTTCAAGTTTTCCCTGCGTGTGGCCAAGACCACCCTGCCAATTTAGACAATCCCGGGCCAATATGCTGTTTGTTACATGACACTTCACGAGGGTTCGTCATAGTGGACCCAACCCACCCAGCCCAATTGGTTTTCAATGCTTTTTTTTTTCAAAATTGCCTATGTTTAAAGTTTAATGAAACATTAGAGACTCACATAAGCAGCGAAGGTGTGCAAAAAACAGGAAGTGAGGCATTCTGATACATCTAAAGGGGATTCCCACCTGTAGCCATGAATCTGATTGGTCCAACAGTATGTAGTCAGTTAGCTTCACAGTTTTCCATCTATTTTGTTTTGGGTGTCACATGTAATGATACTGAAAGTTACAGTGTTTCATTGTTGTTCATTTTGTGTATATCCAAGTAAATATTCGGAGTATGCGAGTACTAGTATTTATATCTTCGAGCCAAGCTCGTCATTTAAGCTGGAGCTCGAAAGTTTTGGGCATGCCTGTTTTTTCAGCGATTATTTGAAAGCTAACAAGAAGCGCTTGGTAAAATATGACAATGTAGGTACTAGTTATTTTTTTAAAAAGCTTTTTAATATTAGTTTGCAATATACGGTGAGCTTCTTGCAAAAACATACCTGAAGTTTCTATCACACATTAATAATACAATCCATTTCTTTAAAAAATACGTTTTTTTTTTCAAGTTCTTAATTGTAATCTGAAATTAAAAACAAGATAGTCTTTTATCAATATGTTAAGCTATAACATTTAATAATATTCGTACTAAGTATGTAAAGCCTTGTTTTTTATAGGCCTATATAATATTAAATGAAAGAAGTTTAATTTATGCAGTTGGCATAGCATATCCTATTTGAAGTATAGGCCTACTAGTCACATTATTAACAGCTTTTACAAACTTACTTCTTAATTTACACTCAATACGTTGCACAAATGTATCAGGTCTGGCCAAAAAATTATAAATTTAGTTAAAACACATGTATAAATCAAAGTTTAGTTTGTATTAAGGACCGTCGAAAGAACGACATTAGTTGGCGTGGCCGTTGGGAGTCATCATAACGTGATAACAATCAAAAACATTAACTTATTTGTGTGTTTTATCAGGCAGAAAAAGAGCATTTAAGATACATAATAAATACTTTCTGTGCGAGCTGTAATTACAACTCCTTAGCTCTCAGGACCAGGTCCGGTAGATATTACCTGCGCGTGTCGTAGTCACATAATATGTTGTTCTCCAGGGGCAGTTTCAACTCCGGCACATCTTCGCACACCCATCTGCAACAAAAGATGAGTCCATTGTAACATGTTGAGCATCAATACACAATCAATATACGTTAGACAGAAGTAAACTCTACACAAGCAATAGAACATGTTAAAACACTTTCATTATGACTGGAGTTAGGTTTTGCTGTTAATAGCCCACACCAAAACCTTTCAATTAGCAATGAATAAAATGATTGGTTTTAAACTAATTTACCTGCCCAACTAAACTGTATTTAAGTTTTAAGGATTTAATATTGTTCAGAAATTTGGTAGGCAGAAAGTTTAACTAGTCGCTAGCTAGCGTGGTGAATCAAAATTTATTATATCATGAAATTATCAACCATGACGACGCTGAACAAGATCGTAATATTGATTTAAATTTAAAACGACTATTCGATTCGAAAAAAGTTTTAATTACTAGGTCAAACTTGTATATTCGAGTTTATACAAAATTATCTTGTGAATATATTTTTTTAAATATTTGGTTCACGTATTACTCAGCGTTGAATGTGTGCATAATTTCCTACCCGGACTATACGCATTTAAATACGAGTATGAATAAGTATAGAGGAAATGTGAGAAGGGAGGAGTGAAAACTATTTACCTTCAGTACACCCGGCTGGGATTAAAAACACCCGCGATAGAATGGACGGGGACGTGACTCAAGTCTGAGAGAATAGTTCTTGCTCATCCCTGACCAAGCAGTGTAATATGTGGATAGCTCAAACGGGTAGTAGGACGTCATAAATAAACACACAACAAAGCTCTCCAAGTAGAAATTTATGGCCTGGTCTGCTGTATTAGTGTAGGCACTGCCTGAGAAGGAACCAAGGTCTTGTTGAATAACCGTAACCAATCTGACACAGGGAAGAACATAGCCCCTTTCTAGAAGAGTTTTAAGTTGAGTAATAATAAAATACAACTGTCAAGAATGTCACTCCACTGACCATAATACAGATATCGGAGGATAAAGTACTGGACAAGTAAAATCAGAGACCCAAGTCTGCTGTAGACCAGCCCAATTTTCATAGGGAGGGCCTTATCTGACAGAAGTCATGTTACTATTATAGTTCAATGCTATTAAGTTTAGCATTAGAAAACGTTTTACCAAATAAAGCTTTATGAATAATAGACAAATTAGGTTGTCCACCATATTCCAAGGGACAATGGTATCCCCACAGTTTCCTCTCCTGTATATATCCTCTTTGAGACAGTGGTGTTCTCACAGTTTCCTCTCCTGTATATATCCTCCAAGGGACAGTGGTGTTCCCAGTTTCCTCTCCTGTCTATATCCTCTTTGAGACAGTGGTGTTCCCGCATTTTCCTCTCCAGTCTATATCTTCTTTGAGACAGTGGTGTTCCCGCATTTTCCTCTCCAGTCTATATCTTATTTGATACAGTGGTGTTCCCAGTTTCCTCTCCTGTCTATATCCTCCAAGAGACAGTGGTGTTCCCACAGTTTCCTCTCCAGTCTATATCCTCCAAGAGACAGTGGTGTTCCCACAGTTTACCTCTCCAGTCTATATCTTCTTTGAGACAGTGGTGTTCCCACAGTTTCCTCTCCTGTCTATATCCTCTTTGAGAAAGCGGTGTTCCCAGTTTCCTCTCCTGTCTATATCCTCCAAGGGAAAGTAGTGTTCCCACAGTCTTGTCCCCTGTCAATGGCGAGGTTGTATTCCCGCAGTGTGAGAAACCGAACAACCCGAGACTAAATGGCGTATCAAAGAGAAGTTGTAAAATGTGCCTGGTAGACCACAGGGAGTCATAGTGGTTTTGTTGTCAGCGAGAGTGATGCTGCTTTAAAACAGGTGTAGGGAACCTTTTTGGGCTCCAACCCACTTACAAACATATCAAAGGTCCAGAGATCCTCAATTTTTTTCAAGTACTTTTTTGCTATATTTTATTGTTTATAAATCGTATTTCTTAAATTCAATATCTCCCCAAAAATTATTGACTCCCCTTAAAAGAAAAAAGAATAAAAACATTTTTTTTAAAAATATTTAACAATTTAATTTTCTTATATCAAAGATTATAACCTAGCTAGGTTATTTCGGGCACCCAAATAAATTACGAACTTATTAAGTATTAGCGCGTTTAAGAGATTCAAAAGATGGATTTTCAATGACGATGTAAGTTTATGACACTACATGCCTTGTGAACAAAGAAGTGTGAGGTTAAGTTGTCCAACTATTTAAATGGAACGAATACAATCGAGCTAACCCAAATGGTACGCTTTGCCCGTGAGTTTAATGGACGGTACACCAAAAACCATACTTCACTTACCAGGACAGCTACGACATGTTAAGGTGGGGCGGGGGGAACGCCAGTAAGAACACACAGTTCTACAGGTGAGTTGCAAAATATATCTTTTTAGGCAAAATATTCCTTCGGTTAACACCTTTAATTCAATTGTCTAAATATAGCAATCCCGGGTTATACAAGTGGCATTACAAAACGTTTTGAATGTAGAGTAAGGGCCAGTTTCATAGTCAAATTTAGTACGCCTCAAGTGCGGCGCTACACTAAGTAAATGACGACACCTACCTAAACCAGAATGGAATGGGCCGTTCTCGCATAGGAAACTGACCCATTACATTCTGGTTTAGGTAGGTGTCGTCATGTACTTAGTGTAGCGCCGCACTTGAGGCGTACTAAACTTGACTATGAAACTGGCCCAAAGAGTTTTGTTAAAATTCCCACAAATGGTTTCAACAAAGATTGCGTCACACCACCGAGTGTGGACATTGCTAGAAGGAAAACAACACATATTTGAAAGAATGTTTCCAACTTAGGAGGTTGGAGATGGGAGAGAAACAACACAAGCTTGACCAGAGAAAAATTAATGTTGGCCACCGAATTCGGGCTAGCCACCAATTTACACTGAGTATGAATAAGGAAGAGTTTTATACACAATGCATCCCAATTTGCAAGCTTAAAAGACTTGAGTACATCCTTCTTGGAATGCACGACCACCCGTAATGGTAACATAATAAATCCAAGTCTTCCCTATTTATTAACTAAGGAATGACCCGCCTCGTTGGCGTAGTTGACTAACGCGCAAGTCGTGTTGAGCTCGACTGCTGAGGACGGGGAGATCGAGGTTCAAATTTCGGTCGGGTGAACTGAAGTTTTTTTTACTAAATGGTTTTCCACTCTCCCTCCACGCAAATGCGGGTTCACTTCCTCTAATTCAACCTTCCCAATTCCTATTCCATTAGCGTAATTAGTTCTTAAAAAGCGTATAACCCGAACGGGTAATAAGACGCGGTGCTAATATTAACTAAGGAATGATTGTAATCACTTAAATCAAAAATTCATTTTCTTTGTTATCCTAGATAACATTTTTATATTTGATCCCGAGCCATTAATTAGTTATCAGTAAGAAACGAAGATTAAACCACCAATAGTTGATTGGATAAAATCTTCAAGAGCAGAATTTAATCGCAAATGTGTAAACACTGTTAAGGAACGGACTTTCTACGGGAATGTACAGTAGCCCCATGACTTATTTGGTGCGGAGTGACAGCTCACTGCTGACAGCTGTAGGCTTTGAAAAGTTACCAGACTAAATTATGTATCCCCACGCCGAACCATATGATCTGCAAAAACATGTGTTTAGCAGCTGTCATGCCGGACGGTCAAAATTTTAGGTATATACCTAAGTGTTGACTGTCAGAAGTCAGCTGTGAACTGTCAGTCAGCACCAAAGAAGCCATGGGGCTACTGTAGTCCAATCAACCAACCATCAACCATATTTTGTAACTAAATGTGCAACTGTTGCCTGAAGGGCTGGTAAAACTAAAAAATGCTATTAAATTTCCTCTCAGAATGTACCTTACCCACCCCTACCACATTAGTTTAAACACGCGGCTAGATCGGACGGGTAGTAAGACGATCAGTCCTGGCAGGATGCCGAGAGTGTCGGTCCAAAAGTGACGGTTCATCACGCCATGATTGATCAATTCGAACTGTTAGATTTTCCGCCAAAACTGATAGTGCATCCCATGGGCTCGCCACAATCCGTCCACAGTTTCATCTTAAGGTGCGTATACATTTGCGAGCCGCTCGTAAACAGTTTGTTGAAATTATTTTCACAACTAACTTCCAGCGATCCCTGGGAAAGGAAGGAACCAACTGAGAGACACCAGCAGCCATTTGTCACCGGTGCGTGTACTTGCGATCATGTCTTCACGTGAGGAAAATCACGCGATTTTGGTGATAAGTGATGAGTTTGTGTAAGAAGAAGTTGGTGCACACTGACTTGTATAAAAACGCATTGGTACGGACGGAGTTTATGATGGATTCGAAATCCCAAGAAATATGTGGCCAATATAAAAATTTCATGCGGATGTTGCCTTCTGATTTTGAGAATCTGCTGCAGACGACTGGACCCCGCATTTCCAAACAGGAAACATATTTCCGCTCAATACAGGTTAGTAACTACACTGTTTGTGCTAGTAGACATGTTGATCGAGTTTAGACATTTTATTTATTTATTTATGTTAAGAATTTGATAGCAGATACATTAATCTCAGCAACTATTTCCCTCCAGACAGCTTCTTTTAAATATTTTTTGAAATTGTACTTTTGTTTAAGATCCCAGAGTAAAGATTTGGTTTTATAAATACCAAGCAGTTTAAATACATTTTCCTCTGGCCACTCCATAATTAAATAAAAAACGTTAGAACAAAATCAATAGACACAAAATTAGAAAATGGAGGCTGGAGGTTCGCGAACAGAAAGAAAAACAACGAACTACACGCGATGCCATCACAATGTGGGGCAGACCCGAATTGCGCCAGTTATTAAGGGATTAAAAACTGTTTACTAATCCCGGACCCGAATTGCGCCAAGTCAAGTTCAGGTAGTTGGTGAGGGAGGTGGGGGGGATGATACAAACAAAGAACATCGCAAACAATCTCTCCCCTTAGTAAAGGAATGTAAAAACGCCCTAAGTGCCCCCAACAAGACTTGTAACAGTAGTATTGTCATCCGTCTGTCCAATACTTATTAATTGTCTCGACAACAGTGACTGTCCCTGTATTTTTTTTTTCGGGTTTTGTGTGAACTGTAATAATATTAGCGAGAATTATTGATATGGAAAGGATTTATAGTGAAAAGGGGAAAGTTCTGATTGTCTATAATAAATATATGTATCGACACGTGAACCAATTAAAGTTGACGAGGGAAGAGAGGTGGAGATGAACTAAAAAGGACTGCAAGGCTAAAATATTTACTCTTGATGGTGGAAATATTTTCTCGCGGACTGAAAACGAACACAGCCACGAACCACTACTAGATCAAGAGTTGAACAGAAGATCCATCAGCAACGCAGTTAAGAGGAAATCTGAAGAGATTGAAGTAAGGCCTTCAAAGTTACAGACACAGAAAAAAAACTATAAAAACATTGACCCGCAAGGACATTAAATGTATCAGGAATAACATCAACTACACTAAACTAAAAACACCGCCAAAGTTGTCTAAATCTTCCGAAGAAATTCAATTTGCCGTAGATTCAATTGAAATAAAAACTATTCAAGACCAAAACTTTTTGTTGAGAAATGAAAAAGAGAAGGAGATCGTGATATTTTCTTGTGACTCGAATCTTGAGTATTTGTGCCAGAATGAAATTGTGTTAATGGATGGAACCTTTGAATACGCACCGAAACATTTTTGTCTTCGTACAAACTTTAAAATTGGTCCAAACTGACACGTACATTCGAATCAACTGTGTAAGAGAAGGTAATGTGCAAAAGACAGATAGTAAGTCTAAGTTGAAACATTCATTCATTGAAAAAAAACTTAAACAGTTTAGGAATGGAGAAATAGACAGATTAAGCTTAGTGAAATGTGTGTGTCCTTCCAAAACTCCTTTGTATGACTTGTTTATATTATGTTTGTTATAATATTATTTAGCATACATATAGCTGTTATTGACAATGTTTTAAAAACAAAAATTTCACTTTGTTATAATATTGTTTGATTAAGGGCTAAATATAGTTAACTAAATTATATTTTTTGACTTGTGTCCTTCTTGCCGCCAGACATAGCATTAATATTTGTTTATGTTCAGAGTTGGCGCAATTCGGGTCCTGTCTTGGGAAGGGGGGTATTGGCGCAATTCGGGTCCGGTCTGGGGGGGCACTTTTAAGCTCTTGGCGCAATTCGGGTCCGAGCTAAGAGAATTGGCGCAATTCGGGTGAGCCCACAATGTGAACTGAAAAAGCCTTTGTGCTCGTCAAAAAAAAACGACAGGAGGTGGATCGCCACGAGCGGTTCACAAGCAGTTCGTTCGGCGCTCCAAGCCCCGTCCCAATCAAGAGAACTAGCAGCTCGCAGATGTATACGCACCTTCACGCGACACAATACATGTTTCTTTTGTTTCCTGCGTTCGAAAGTTATGTTTACTAAGCACTGTTCTTACGAACTGTGAATTTATGAGAGACTTTATAAATCCAGGTCTATACCGGTCCTTACCTACACTATGATGAGTGAGCAGTGGTTCGGTACCGCTAAGTTTATTAAACAAAACTAAAAAATCACTGGATAAGTTAATATAAATAATATCTCCGGCTGTAGAAATAACGTGAATTTCAAATTTTACAATAACTGCTATTATACAAAAGTATTAATATGTTGTCGCTAGAGAAGACATGTTTTAAAATCACCATTATTAGATTATGAAAATTACTTTTAAGAAAGTCGCCACATAAAGTTATGAAAATTTCCGTCCGTGGGTATCGACCCAGTGTGCGCGCAACTTTATACAGTACAGAATAAGCAAACCCAAATTATGTATCAATATATTGTGAAGTAATTAAAACTAAAAGGAAAAATTCAGGTCGGTGTGAAATATAGCTAGGCAAACAATACAATAGTTTTTGTAAAAAAAAGTGATAAAAAACTTCCACATAATTAAAATAGTGTAAATTTTGTAACAATTTGAATAGGCTAGTTACATTACTGTTTCACACTTCATTTTAGGTCTGGTGTTTCTTCGGATGACACATATGTTCCAAAGTTAATGTATACAGACTGTGAAAGTACCGGATCAGGCACTGTACTAACACATTTTATTCCTCTAATATTCCACTATAAAATGAACACAACATATTATTGACTCGCGTATTACAAAGTTTACTTGAAAGTGAAAAAAAAAAAGTTAAGGTGTAGTTAGTGTGTTTTCTGTGTAGCAATTACTTTTAAATTGTAATACTCGATTTTGTACGTTTAGTTTCCTACACCATACTTAGAGCACCAACCATTTTATCTTGACAGGCTTAGGCTACCTTCCCACTGCCATTAAAATACGATACATATTGTAAGCCTACTCCAGTTTACCATTTTGTTTAATTAAAATGACGTGTATTTTGTAAATGTTGTAATATTCCTCTCTCAGCAAATTATGTCTCTAGTATGATCTTTCCGAGAGGTTGTGGAGTCTTCTAAGGATCTTCCGGGTGCAAGAAACCTGAGCGCTGCCATCAGTCTCTGCTGGAGGGTTTCGCTCAGTACTGTGTTTTGTTTGGATACTAGCGACAGAAACATTCGAAACCCCTCAGAGCTAATATACAATAATGTTTAAAGATATCATACATACATTATACATGTGAGATCATTTCACCTTAAACCATTATTTGAAATAAGTCTCTTCTCTAGCCCCCCCCTCCCCCCCCAGTAAACACAATATAATATTTAGTCACAAAAGAATGTCTAGTTATCTGAACNCCCCCAGTAAACACAATATAATATTTAGTCACAAAAGAATGTCTAGTTATCTGAACAATTATTATGTTATTGTCAGATAAATAAATCGAGCGTTGAACAATGACGTTCATATAATGGGGAAAAAAAAACTTTGCTTAAATAATATATGTAACATAAAACATATTTAGAGTTATCAACACAAAATTGATATTTTCAAATACATAAAAATGCACACAAGTTTGCAAAACAATAAATTAAAAAAGAGAATTAGTCATAAATATTAACACTAAGCCAATATACTATTTAAAAAAATCCCGTAGCTTATGGAAACAACCGTCATTTAAAAATTGTCTTCACTAATTAAACCCCCTTTAACATTAACCCTAAACTTTAATTTACTTTTTTAAATCACCATAAATAGTTGTATTTACCTAATGAGTTTATAGGAATAAAATATTTAAGAATCTCTTAGAAATAAACAAACACAATATAACTATTGACATTATTTATTTGACATATTTTCTGATCAAAAGAGGAGTGGGGATTTTACGCTCAAAGCGCCTCAATGTGTTGATCCGTGTAAAGTTTTTTTGAATGAGAAGAACAATATGTAGATTTAAAAAAAAATCATACAAGTTAGCACAAATAGCTATTTGGCATTTTAGTAAAGTTTTCCCTGGCTCCTATAATGAGCACAGCATCCTAGATAAGGCCCTGCTCGACATTCTTCGACTCATACAAATTTACTCACGTTAATAGAGTAAGGGTGATGAGGGTAGAATGTAGGTGAAATGTACCTGTACTTGCATACATAAATAAAAGGATAACATTAAGAAAAAAATATCTCGAGAATGACCGGCTGCCCGTTGCCAGTAAGCTAGACTAAATGAGCCTTGCATTTAGTTTACGGGCTCACTAGTGCAGCCATGAATGATTTTAGTTGAGATTGTTATTTCTATCCTCGAACAATATTTGGTTTTGTGTTTGTGGCGCTATCTTTATACTTTAGCATTCAATCATATAATAATGCTAGCAGTTTTGTCGACTTCCCTGGTCTTGGAGTAAAGTGCTCGCCTCAAGACCCGGTGTTCGTGGGTTAAAACCCCGCCGGGGTTAAAGGATTTCTTTCGAGTGATAACAATTCATAGCATAACTTCTTTTGGAGGGAAAGTAAAGCCATCGGTCCAATGTCGATTGTGATATGTAGGATAACCCTGTAAGGTTTGTGGAAATACCTTTCCCGGCAAAATTGTTAGGCCCTTTCGATCTCACTGATAAAAATGCTCGTGTGCTTATATATTCATTTGGTTCAGAAAGCGCACGTTAAATACAACACATAAATAAAACTAATAGTTTGACCCGTTCCTTACCCATGCAATAAAAATTCAAATAATCAAATTAGGACGTTTAACACGAAACCAATTACTGTCATTAATCCGGCCCTGCTACTATCCATCTGTGTTATACACATTTTAGTTATAATAACGGAATAGAGCAAAGGAAAATATATATTTATAGTAAGGGTATCCGCATTTGCGTAGAGGAAGCGTGGATAAACACTTAGGGAAGAATAGCCTTCGGTCCACGTGGCTGAGATTTGAACCCAGAACTTCCAGCTATGAGCAAACCAAACATGATCCTGAAACTTACCTCTCGCACCCGACGGTTCAGATCTAATGAATAATTGTTTGATAAAATATATCTTTAAAATACCTATTAGTGTTGTGATTTATGAAAACATTTTCTTACGAACTTAATAGTTCTAGTTCCTACGTTGCATGAAATAAACTATTAATATTTCTAATGAAAAGTTATAAATGAGAAAATATGTGTATTATTATCATGAAACTATTAGGAGTGAAGATGTATTTATTATTAGATAATCTAAATACCTGTTTCAAACTAGATATAGATTGAATTTAAATTCTAATACTTACCGAGGAATAGATATTTCATTTATTTGTTTGCAGTTTCGAGTTTTCACCCCAAAGCTTTATTTTTAATTCACTTTAGAGGATGGTGGTTTTTTTTGTTCCCCATGGGCTCAGTTTTTATTATTATTATTATTAATATTATTATTACTATTACACCCTGTTCGGGTGATATGAAACGGAGGACCTACAGTTTAACGTGGAATTCGAACCACTGTGGCGGTCTAGCATTCCTCACATTCACAAGTTGTGATTAATACACGTTTTGTCAGAGGTGAATGAAGGGTTTGGCAATAAGATAAATCTGTAACGGAACCGAGGATTAAACTCCGGACCCCCAGTACGAAAGTCTCAAACTAGTTTTCTTAGTGAAACTTAGTAAATTTGTTTGAAACTATCACAAATATACATATATATAAATAAATATATATATATATATATATAAATAATAATACTACTTAAAATGTATTGCATTTTTAGAGCAAAAAACAAACAAAAGCATTAATAAAACTATTCTCACTGAAGAATGTTCATTTGAAAACCAGTTTGGGACGTCAGTTGCAACAAACCATCATGGAACTGTGAGGGGAGCTAGCGGGTAGTTGAGCGGTGGAGGAAATGGCTTCAAGTGACACACAGCAACCGGCCGGTATACTCATATAAACAACATAACAACATAAAAACAACGATATTCTCTTTTAAAAAATACTATTCTTGATGTGCTGTTTCAGAAAACTGTTCAGGGTAAAAGGTATTAAAATATGGAGGGGGGAAAATAATAATTGTTGACATATTTTCTTAAGTTTATTTTTAATTAATAAATATAGGTTTTTAAAATACTACCCTCGTTCATATTATTAATTAAAAAACATATTTTAATGTTTTTTAAATTCTAAAATATTAAGGGAATAGCCAAAGAGACAATCTTTTTGAAAACAGAGACATCAACTTTTTGAAAACGTATTGTGGGCGTAATCGTGGAAGAAAAATCATAAAAATGATTTTAAAACATTGAAGTTCAATAATTTATATCTTTTTAACGGTTGGATTTACAGAAACCAAATAAATTTGGTTGAAACAAACAACCTTTATTTTAATTGGATTTTTTTTTAAACCATTAAATAATAAGTAACATCAGATTTAAGGAGGTTAGTAGTATAAGTTTTTACATATTTGGTGGGAGTTCCCCCTTAATGATGAGCGAGATAAAAGGGAGTGTTGAATCAGTCGCTAGCAGAACTGGTTCAATAGCCTCTCCTGTTAGGACGTGTAAGATCGTTACAAAACCACTCTCGTTTTAAGTCCGATCATCGAGAATATAATACGAATACAGTTAATGTTTCAGATAAAGTTCTCCCACGGCGATTATAGCCACGAACATTGCTAAACATCTTCAAGTGCTGATACTATCATTATTCATAATAACAACACAACCACACAACCAATTAGCTTCTTAAAACTGAAAAACTTGTATGTAATCCGTAAAATTAAGTCTAGTCATTTGAATATCCGAACGTGAGAGGAATGTTGTTAAATTAACTTGGTGTTAGATCTTCCACAGTAAGTGCGCGTCTGCAGTTACAGGTAGAATAAATGAAAGGCTTTTGTATTCATTAGTTTTATATTGCGTTTATAAAACAATAACATAGTAATCTAACCGTAGTTATCTCGCGATGCAACTGACGTAACAAGAGAGACCAGCTCTGCTAACCTTGAGGGTCAGCGACCCGGCATCTTACGGCGTTGCCAGTTCCGCGGCACACGCACACTTTTTGCCGGTCCCACAATATTCGCGAAAGCGGATAAGTGTTTTGGCCGAATATTCACCCGAATGTTTACCTACATTCGTTACTAAATTTTGTCATAAAATCTACACAAATATTTGCCTTCTGTGGACCCCACACTCTTCTCGTGAACGTCTAATTCGAATATTCGATAAAATCATTCACTTCGGCAGCAGTCGTCTGCCAATACACAATGGACCGTGCAGGTGATGACTGCTGCTACAGTTTATATTATATTATCGAGTTTGTTATTGAAGTGTAATAAGCACCAAAAACCCAGAAGGAAAAGAAGGTGGTGGTTGGTATCTTTCAACAAGCGTAGGACAAGATTATACACACACACATACTACATACATATATACATATACATACATACATACATACATATATACATACATAGACACACACACACACATACTACATACATACATACATACATACATACATACATACACACACACACATACTACATACATATATACATATACATACATACATACATACATACATACATACATACATACATAGACACACACACACACATACTACATACATACATACATACATACATACATACATACATACATACATACATGCATACATACATAGACACACACACACACACATACTACATACATACATACATACATACTACATACATACTACATACTACATACATACATACATATATACATACATACATGCATACATACATACATACATATACATACATATATATATATACATACATACATACATACACCTTGATTTTCGTTGGAAGAACAGTAGAGAAAATTCAAATATATTTTATTGTGGTCAACAGTGATGAAATTTTACCATATTATTAGTGTTATTTTATAGGTATTGGTAATATCTATCAAAAGTAACAGCTGCAAATCACATGGACTGTCGTATGAATATATTAAAATTGTTTTGGTAACTTTAGTAACTAACTTCTACTGTTCTTCCTACCAATATCATACTATACATACATACTACATACATACATACATACATACATACATACATTCACACATACATACATATACATACACACACATACTACATACATACATATACATATTACATACATACATACACACACACATACATACATACATACATACATATACATACATACACATACATACATACATATACATACATAAAGTTTTACAAAACCATCCAAAACGTGTTCTAGGGTTCTGGGTTTGTACCAAGTATGATACAAGTCGTACCTAAGCAAACTAAAGTCAGCATAGATATTTGGTGTTAAGCAAAACAATTATCAGCTTATTAAATAAAACTAAATGTTACGTTACATGGTACACTGCAACAAACTATATTGTATAAATAAAGAGCTAAGCATTAAGTGAACGAACCTGACAATTTTACAATAGCCACATAATGATAGAACTAATACAGATAATAACGACACCAACGACTGCAGTGAAGTGTGGGAGCGTTTAGAATGTTCGACGAGACTCCAGTGACAAATATTCGCTTTCTTTGATTCGTGTCAAGAGAACGGTCCAAGACTGAGACTTTTGAATGACGAAAATTCGACTGAACATTCGAGAATATTGTGGGGCCGACCTTAGCCACACCTATTATATTGGTGGTTATAGAATTTAAGGAAATGTGCCTTCTATTTGCGTGTGTGGAAGTATAATTTAGTGAAAACCGCCCCCGCTACACTCGGACTATAGCATAGACAAGGTAACACCAGACTAGAGATGTTAAAGACGGACAATTTCACATGTATTTCATTCGGAACATTTTCCATTAAAATTTCTGTAAAATAATTCCAAATAATTAAAGTGAACTAATGCAATTTAATATACATATCAATAAACGTTGACATTTATTATTAGGTGTTCTGTCCCACGACAGGTCCATTCCTTTGCCCAGTGAACTTAGACCGCCAATACGCCCTGTTCTTTGCTTCCTTTTTGAACTCCCAGAACTTTCTTTTTTCCCTACCAGTCATCTAGTATTTGAATCCTCCTCCTTCCTAAGCTCTTCTTTCCCTCAAACTTTCCTTTTGTGAAGTCATGCAGAAGACAGATCCTCCTAAGGATGTGTCCGATCCAGTTTGCTTTGCGCCAAAAAATCACATCAAAATTGGTTATTTTTCACACAATCTTGTTAGGACTTCATTTTTCACCCTATCTGTCCACTTGATTGGTTCAAGTCTTCTCCAGCACATTTTAAAGCTCTCCAAGTATTTACACATCAACGTTTATACTTAAGATCAATCTCTCCTAAGGGCTTTAACACCAGAAACATCATCAAACGAGCTTCGGTGGCCGATCCCGGTGGTCTTACCCAAATGGTTTTCCAATCTCACTCCTCGCAAATGCTGTTGCAATTCCTCTAAACTCAACTGTCCTCATCCCAAACACATTGATATAATTAGTGCATAGGCGTATGTAACCCGAGCGGGTAGCAAGACAGTGCTAATAAAATAGTAAATAAACAAATGAATGCGACTCTTTGTAGATCAGTTATGTTCATAAATCAGCAACCTTAAAATTATTTTAATTAACTTATTGATGATAAAAAATTGAAGTTTGATTTATAAACATAACAGGTCGACAAAGGTTCGTCTTAATTTGGCTATTTACTACTTTTTTTTAGCACCGCGTCTTACTATCCGTTCGGTATGTACGCCTATGTACTAATTACGCTAATGAGTTAGGGGTAAGGAAGGTTGAATTTAGAGGAATTTCACTCACGAGAGTGAAAATCTATTTAGAAAAAAACCACTCTTAGTGCACCCGACGGGGATCGAACACTGATCTCCCTGTCATCGGCAGTCTTGTCTAATAACAGAGTAGCGCATTAGACCGTGCGGCCATCGAAGTTCATTTGGTGATGTTTCTGGGGTTAACGCCCTTAGAAGAGATTAATATTAGGTATAAACGTTGACATTTGGGATTTCTATATTTCATTTACATTAGTTATATTTAATCAGTTGAAATTATTGTACAAAAAATTCCGAAAAAAAAATTAAGGAAAATTTTCCTTCCCACATCTCTAGTCCTAAGTGACATCCCTATCAAGCGGAAAAGACAAAAGAATTGCCTTCTAGTGGCAATGAACCGGCTTTAAAAAAGCTAAAAGATCTATGTCCTTTGAAATCATATTAGATGAGGGTGATCGGACCACCACACCTTTACAAAAAAAAATTTTGAAAGTGAGTGGTTTCCTTGAGAACTGCAACTAGTACCCCTCAGAGCTCAAGGATCGCAGCCATGCTACTGGCACTCCCCGGTTCTCAAGGATCGCAGCCATGCTACTGGCACTCCCCGGTTCTCAAGGAGCGCAGACATGCTACTGGCACTCCCCGGTTCTCA
>CABEEJ010008265.1:0-24960 GCA_901482245.1 Timema douglasi
TTTTTTCAAAATTTATTATAAACCTTAAAACACATGAGGATCTTATTAAAATTCCCATATTCTAATTGGTTTGCTTTTAAAAATTTGTTTTCTAATAAAATAACTATAATGAGACATATTTTCACTTTGTATAAATGTTTTTTCCTAATTGAGGTAGATGGGTAATATAAGTGTACGAAATGATCATCATAAACTGAATTTTATTTTATATAAGACTTATTCATCCAACACCAATACTTTTCACAGTTTGATGAGTCAAGTAGGGTTGTGCGGAGGCCACTTTTTAAATGTAAAGCGAAGTCGAAGTGAATCTTGAAACTTGCGAATAAAAATCGAAGTCGAAGCTATCTAGGATTGTTGTTGTTGTCACTTAACGCCACTTTTAATTTTTAAATTAATTATTTTTCTAGATCTTGTCAGTAACAAAGGCCAGGAAATTGTCCTTATTTGTTACCTAAGGACTGTGTTAATAGCTAATGCACACAAGCTTACTGACAAGCTTAGTAACTTATCAATTAAGCTTTATTCTGAAAATTTAAAAATAACACCTGGACACGGGAATCGAAACCGGGACCTTTGGTTCGATTTGGGCTCGATTCCCATGTCCAGGTGTAATTTTTCAATTTTCAGAATATGATAGCTAGATGGAATAATCCTCACTAAAAAGCATCAATAATAGCTTTGGCTATTTGATTCTTTGTTAAGTTTTAATTTATACTTACATCGTGGAGTTTATAATATTATTTTGCAAACTTTACATTCCTATGCATGTCTTTTTATCTGCATTTCTCTGATAGTAATTATAAATTAAATTCCGTTTTAGTTTCTTATTTTCCGTATCAAACATTTTGAATAGTAAAGAAAACGCAAAGAGGTTATGAAAAACTTCTGTGTCAAAATGCACTGTAAATTTGTCACAGATAATTCCAAAGAGAATATTACGGAACAAACATTAGACGCGAGCTACGATGATAGCCCAACTAAAGCGATTTCTCTGCTTCAACTTCGACTTTTCGAAGCTTCACACACCATTAGTGTTTAGTTACGAGTTCTTCACGCACACCAGGTTTTTGATAAACTGAAGAGTGTCACAGAAAGACCGGTCCGCCATTCCGTTCCTACACTTATTTTTCCTGATCTACTATTACTAGGTTTTCAATCATTATTATTTTGTTAAGTAGGCCTACTTTAAACTACTTTTACCTGTGCACTCTATTTTAAATATATTCTTTCTTGTAAATTATTGAATAGATAAATCTTAAATTTATAACTGTTGTCCACTTTGTCTGAAAATAATTCAGCTCGGTCATTAATACGTCTACATTATGTGTTAAGAGACCCGGGTTAGATTTCCGAAATGCTATATATTAATCTTTGGTGAATTGTCAGCCTATAACTGGATGTTGAGAATTTCTTTGTAAACGAAACGAGTTTAATCATAGAAGTCCACGTTAAATTATGATAGAACATCCGCATCTATTAGTGAAAATCTATTATTTCATGGCATATAAATATATTATTAAATTAATGATATTAAGTTAATACTATAACTTCTGAAAAGTAATTTAGTGATACTTACATGATAATATTGAAATTCTATTTATACGTAATTTTGACACATTATTAGCTATTGGCTTTATATTATTATTATTAGCACCGCGTCTTACTACCAGTTCGGTTTGTACGCACTTACGCTAATGTGTAATGGTAGGGTGATTGTGATATGAAATGGAGGACCTACAGTTTAACGTGGAATCCGAACCACGGTGGAGGCCTGGCATTCCCCACATTCACAAGATGTCTTGTCAGAGGTGAAGGAAGGGTTTGGTAATCAGATAAATTTATGCCGGGACCGGGGATTGAACCCCGGCCGCCAACATAGAAGTCTGACACCTTACCCCTAGACCACCAGGTCACCTATTGGCTTTATAAAACCACTTATAATTTTGTATAGAACTAACCATCGTTTTCAAAAATTACGATATAATTGTATATGTTTATTACTTACATTTAATACCACTTCATATTGTTGCAGGCTTACTGATGTCTACCTTATGATGAAACCTTTAATAATATTCTATAGACTGCTGAAGACAAGGAGATTGAGGTTCGAATCTCACTCAGGTGAACTAGGGGGGAGGGGTGGCTTTTCTTAAATGGTTTTCCACTCTCCTTCCATGCAAATGTGAGTTCACACACTCTAAATTTAACTTTCACAATTCCTAACCCATTAGCGTAATTAGTACTTAAGCGTATAATCCGAACGGGTAGTAAGATGCGGTGCTAAATAAAAATAATATAAATATTTTCCGAATCTCGTGTTATTTCCTCCACCATTGCTACACTATTACGGTGACCTGGCGGTCTAGGGGTAAGGTGTCAGACTTCTATGCTGGCGGCCGGGGTTCAATCCTCGGTCCCGGCACAGATTTATCTGATTACCAAACCCTTCCTTCACCTCTGACAAGACATCTTGTGAATGTGAGGAATGCCAGGCCTCCACCGTGGTTCGGATTCCACGTTAAACTGTAGGTCCTTCATTTCATCTCACAATCACCCTACCATTACACATTAGCGTAAGTGCGTATAACCCGAACGGGTAGTAAGACGTGGTGCTAATAATAATAATATTAATAATAATAATACACTATTACTCGCTACTAATGCTTTTCCCTTTGCCAATGGGCCATTCTTAAAAGGGATGTAGTGCGTTGTATACTAGATAAGCCAACTCTTATTATTACTTCCATTATTAAATCACTATTATAATGTGTAGCTTCCTTTCAAGCACAATCGTCAGCGACGGATCCGGTCTTTCTGACAATCTTCAGTTTAACGAAAACTTGGCGCACGTGAGATGTGAAGATCTCGCAACTAAACACATCAAACTGTGAAAAGTTTTGGTGTTAGAGGAGTGAGTCTTTTATATATATATATATAAATCAGTTCATGATGATCATTTCGTACACTTATACTACCCATCTACCTCAATTATTATGAATAAAACGTTTATACAGTGAAAATATGTCTGCAATAAAAACCTAATTATAGTTATTTCATTAGAAAACAATTTTTCAAAAGCAAACCAATTGGATGATGGTCATTTTAATAATATCCTCATGTCTCTAGGGCTTTTTATAACAGGTTCTGAGAAAAAAAACCTACTGTGATTAGTATGTAAGAGGAGTTGTAAAATAAACACAATATTTAATTTAGATACAATGTTTTCAAAAACTACAACTGTTGGTACAGGAATCAAAACAACGGACCTTTGGATTAGGGTACGAAATGTTTAGGAATTAGGGCTCGATTTCTGGGTCAACTGATTTCAATTAACTCTAATTTTGTGAGTGCCACTCATCTGCTGTACCTTATGTTCAATGTTTATGGAAATATGTTTTAATAAAAGAGTATTTTATATCAGCCCAACCAACTGACAAGTTTGACGAACATGATTTTAGTTTTTACCAACTGCCTTTTTAGAGTAAAAAACTTCCCATTTTTTGTTATAAACTAAAGCTAACCATATTATTAATGCAGCTCCCATTTTTTGTTATGTTTAAATAACTCATGTTTATTGTTTTATTGACAAAGTTGCGAAACATTTTTTCTTATTTAAGAATCAAATTGGCGAGGCTATTACATATGCTTTTTAGTGAGGAATTCTCCATCTAGATATCATATTCTGAAAATTGAAAAATAACACCTGGACAGCGGAGTCGAACCCGGGACCTTTGGCTTAGTACGCCAATTCTCTAACCACTGAGCTATTCAAGATGAGTGAATAATGACCCTGAGCACGGAATGATTCCTGGATAGTTCAGTGATTAGAACATTGGCGTACTAAGCCAAAGGTCCCGGGTTCGATTCCCGTGTCCAGGTGTCATTTTTAAATTTTCAGAATATTTGGTCTTATGTTGACAGTATGGTAGTTTACTATCGTAATCACACCCGGAGTCAAACCAGGATTCTATTTGTTTGTAGGTGACCTGGCGGTCTAGGGGTAAGGTGTCAGACTTCTATGCTGCCGGCCGGGGTTCAATCCTCGGTCCCGGCACAGATGTATCTGATTACCAAACCCTTCCTTCACCTCTGACAAGACATCTTGTGAATGTGGGGAATGCCAGGCCTCCACCGTGGTTCGGATTCCACGTTAAACTGTAGGTCCTCCATTTCATCTCACAATCACCCTACCATTACACATTAGCGTAAGTGCGTATAACTCGAACGGGTAGTAAGACGCGGTGCTAATAATAATAATAATAATAATAATAATAATATTTGTTTGTGGTCGATCCCTCTAAAGTCTAGCCACTTATTCGGATTACAAGTTCCTTGTTTGATGCCTTAGCTCGGTTGGTAGTATGTCTGTCTATGATAAGGGCCCAAAGTTCCATCCCAGGCATGGCCGAAAAATTAATCAATGATGAGTTAACGGCTAGTTGGCTGGATGTTGTGTCTGTTAAAGATCTAAGTTAGTTTGTAAGTCGTGTGCTGATATTATCAGTCGGTTCAGAAAGTGCAAATAAATGGGGGAAAAAAAATACAAGCACCTTGACTCATTACAATATGTCTCCATATTAAAGTTACACCATGGTGGAATCACGAAAGATAGTCTGTTCACCATAGCTTTTTACCTGAATTGAAAAATGATATGTTTAGGTTTTTGGTTGACAACACTTGTAAACACCTCTGACAAGACATCTTGTGAATGTGGGGAATGCCAGGCCTCCACCGTGGTTCGGATTCCACGTTAAACTGTAGGTCCTACCATTTCATCTCACAATCACCCTATCATTACACATTAACGTAAGTGCGTAAAACCCGAACGGGTAGTAAGACGCGGTGATAATAATAATAATAACACTTGTAAAAGATAACGGTTTTATTATAAATAATAAGTTTTTTTAATTACATGCTATATTTATTTTACATTTAAAATAACGTAAACTTAAGTTTTCTCACACTATTTCATTACGTTTGATCATTTCTTTCTATCCAATCCGAAAAAACTTTTTTAAACATAACTAGGAGTAATTTTTTTTTTTTAATGTTATTTATAACATGTGCATATACTGCACTTCTAATACAGGTATCGTATTTACTTGAAAAAGAGAAAATACTTGTCTATATATATATATATATATTAAATGATCTTATGATTATTTAATAGTATTTCAAAATATTTACCTGAATAAAATATTTTCAGCCACTGCGTGGGTGCAGCATTGTAAGAGCTTCTTTTTGTCATGATCATTCACATGATTTAAATTTGTCAGTCGCCATTTTGAAGCAATATTTGTTAGACCTATTGTGAAAGTGATGTGAATAATTTTTTTAAGTTTAATAAAACGATAAATAAGCTTTGTGCCCGACCTCAAATAAATATAAATAACATTGTCCTAAATTACTGTGGTTAGCTATCAAATCCATACTTTACCATACAGCTATTCAAAGTGACAGATGTCAGCTGTTGGCGTAGGGATACATTAGGGACTATTTCTAGTAACTTTTTGAGCTGTCACCCAAGTAAACTCGGGTGGTGACTGTATTTTAAGCATGCTACCGGGAGCCCTTTCAGGTTACAAGAGGCCGGTAGTTGTTACAGTGGCCTCAACCATGGGCATGCCCGTCGAGAAGCTGTGCCTCAGGTTTTGAGCAACCATTTCCAAGCGACTTTATCTCGAATCCCGACAGAGTCGAACATTTAAGGTGCGGCAGATGGCAACACGAGTCTTGCAGGGTTTTTTTTTAAATCCAAATAAATTAAACATTGTTTTAGTAGACACATTTAGTTAAATTTTCTAGCAGTTTCAACATCTATGGCATATTTGTTATGGGCATAGTTGCATTTGATAAGAGAGTATTTAAATTTTAAAATTTTAAAAATCCCTGACCAAATGTTGCGATACCTGACAAATTTTAATAAAATTAAACTAAACGTATTTGCTGAGCAATATTGACTTAATTTGGCCCGAAACTTTTTTACTATCGAAAAAGACCTACAAAAATAATTACCTTAAATCGCGTTCGCTTCCACCTATAAACGTTGCCATCTCCTAGTTATTTGGGGGAGGGGGGCGTTAAGGGGGAGGGTAGAGGGATACATAATAATCATCGTCGACTGTTTCCATCCTGTGACTGGGTCAGTTTTGTAAAATGCCTCCATCTTCCTCTATCCTTCCACCACTCTTTTTCCTTTCTGCTTCTCCAATCTGTTTCTTGGCCTCCCTTACAGTCTTTTACCTACATACTTTATTTTCATCATTCTCTTTGGCATCGTCTACTTCTACATTCTCATGGTGACCTGGTGGTCTAGGGGTAAGGTGTCAGACTTCTATGCTGGTGGCCGGGGTTCAATCCTCGGTCCCGGCAAAGATTTATCTGATTTCCAAACCCTTCCTTCACCTCTGACAAGACATCTTGTGAATGTGGGGAATGCCAGGCCTCCACCGTGGTTCGGATCCCACGTTAAACTGTAGGTCCTCCATTTCATCTCACAATCACCCTACCATTACACATTAGCGTAAGTGCGTATAACCCGAACGGGTAGTAAGACGCGGTGCTAATAATAATAATAATAATAATAATAATAATCCTTCTACATTCTCATTACATGTCCATACCATCTCACCCTTGCTTCCTCTACTATCTCATTTACTCCAACTCCAACTCTTTCGAGAGGGGTACAAAATTATCTTATATTAAATTCCAATCAGAAAATAAAATCCATTTCATACCAAACTAATAACTCAAACAAGTATAATAGTGGAATTTATTATATAAGTAATCTAAAAAAAAAACCTTAATCATTAATGTATAGCTCTGAAAGTGGACTTTAAATTTTCTGAATAAAATAATTCACTGTTTCTTTTACCGAACCAAGAGTGTCCCCTTTGAGAAGATTATTGGAAAGGGCTACGGGGTAAGGGGGCTTGTTTCCTCCCTTAACGATGTCCATGCTTTCATCCTACCTCCTTTTCTACAAACATAGGAGGGATGAGGGGATAGTTTCGGAGTTTCGGAGTTCACTAAGAGGTCGATAAACTTCCCACCTCTTGTGTTTATCTCCTTGTAAAGACAATATGAACAATCTTGGTAAAGCACACATCATGCATGGCACCATGTGTCTCACACAAGATACCGCAGCGCTTAGCGAGAGGTTCGATGAACGACCCAGCCTGGAGTTTGGACTGTGAACCCGGGACCCCAACAGGTGCTGCTTGACCTGCTCTTTGTCTCTACAACGTAGAGGGAGGGGTGAGAGGCGGTGACACGTGGCCCGCTCGATTCAAAGGCCAGGGTGATGTAATATCCCACCCGTCCACCCGAAGTAAAACAGAGATAAGTTCCATCAGACAGCCGTTGTGGCACGGGTACTTTAGCCAGATTATTTTATAACTTAACCTTAATATGATACCACTCCCTATTTTAACTGCCCCTTGTCATGTCAACCGCACCGGGCGTGGCCGTACCAAGAAGGGTCAAAGAACTAAGTGTAGGAGGGGTGAGTTGGGGTTCAGAGCCCCCCCCCCACCCTCCTATCGACCGAAATAATTATTAATAGCATATATTTCTATATAGGATCCTTTTACAGGTTTCTCTTGGTGACCTGGCGGTCTAGGGGTAAGGTGTCGGACTTCTATACTGGCGGCCGGGGTTCAATCCTCGGTCCCTGGACACAGATTTATCTGATTACCGAACCCTTCCTTCACCTCTGACAAGGCATCTTGTGAATGTGGGGAATGCCAGGCCTCCACCGTGGTTCGGATTCCACGTTAAACTGTAGGTCCTTCATTTCATCTCACAATCACCCTACCATTACACATTAGCGTAAGTGCGTATAACCCGAACGGGTAGTAAGACGCGATGCTAAATAATAATACTATATTTTTAGTGTTAATTTATAGGTATTGATATTATATATGAAAAGTGACAACTTGAGAACACATGACTTGACGTATGAATACGTGAAAGTATGTCTAGTAACTTTTTCTAGACCCACTCCGGTGGCCGCAAGATCTAATGCGCTGTCCTCACAGTAGACTGGACTGCCAATGACGGGGAGATTGAGCTTCGAATCTCATTCGAGTGTATTGAGATCTTTTTTTTTTTTTACAAAATAGTTTTCCTCACTCCACCCCCACACTCCCAACCACCATATGCAAATGCGGGAACACTTTTCCTGTATGTATAGCCTTCCTATTGCCCAAAATCATTAGTGTAATTAGTACATAAGCGTATAGTCCGAACGGGTAGTAAGACGCGGTGCTAAAAGGAAAAAATAACTTATTGTCAGGTAGGACCTATTTCTCTTCGTAAGAAGATGAGGGTGTTGGTAGGGTGACTATACATACTGTTTTTTGGGGGGTAGTGTCCTGTTGTTAAACAGATCACGTGGTGCAAAGCCGTAGTCGGGGTGAGGTACAAACCCCCCCATAATGTAATGAACCAATCATATATACCTTTATTTATAATTCAAACTATATCAAAATTAAGGTACAAGTACAAATTAGGGGGTTATGTTACCATAAAAAGAACTTCAGAGAGCTTCTAGATGTGTTTAATACTTATAATTTTTTCTAGCCTCCGGCAATTGGGGGGCGGGGGAGACGTGCTCCCCCTCCCCCCCCGAAAGTATTGGCTAGTTATGGCCTTGCGCGGTAGTACACCCATAAGTACTGTTTTTTAAACAAGTACTTTCAAAAGTATTTATTTTTGTAGTCAGAGAAACTAATATCTTGAATTTAAAAGATCTAGCGCAAGGAACATCAATCACACTTGAGTTTTATTCTCTTGATAAGTTGTATTTACAAGTTATCTTTGCCCCGGAACTTGTAGCACGTACTAATAAGGGTCTACCTTAGTATACGTCACAAGTACTGTGCTTGCAACAACAACAAAAATCAAACTGGAAATTTTGATGTATGCCGACATTTCTTGACCTCGCTAAACCCCGTACCCTCCTCCCCCCAAAAAAAGTTTTTATTTTATTTTATTTTTTTGCGAGGCCGTCTGTTTGTTACTACGACTAGAGACTTTGTATCCAGGATCTACATAAGGATCCTCAGATACGTTTTTTGGAATTATTAAACCCTGAAGTTAAGGGTAGTTTACTTAAGTGTTAAAAGATTTAAAAAAAAATTGAACTTCTCAAAATCCACTTTAACGATTTTGATTAAATTTCGTATCTAGACACCACAAACAGAATGTCAGCTCTAAATTTCTTATGAAAATTACTTTAAAGGTATTTCACTTGAGCGGAAATTCTAATTTTGATAATATCTCAACTATTGAGATAGGAAATAGATTATATTTGCAAAGTTGTTGTACTATTAAAATTAAAACACCTTAATTTGAAATATATTTTTATAAAACCAATAGCTTCTGAGGTATTGATTGACAACATTTTTTTTTTATTCTCTAGGAAAATGATTGATATGCTCGTTGGTGAACATAGATGTTACTTTTTTCCCTAAATATGTTTCCGTAAAAAGTCAACACCATAGAAAAATAAGTTTAGGGAGAGAGGACTTGAAAGAAAGAATAAATTCTGGGAGCTGAAGGAGGAGGCAGAGGACAGGGGGCATTGGAGGTCTAAGTTTCACCGACAAGAGGGATCTGTCGTAAGACAGAACACCTAATAAGTATAACAATAATCTTTCCTTGATGGAGCGATTCTGTAACAATATCTTATTTCGTTTCATATGACCACCTCTGTGGTCTAGTGGTCAGAATTCATGACTACAGATCCAGAGGTGCAGATTTCGATCCCCGGCACTTCTTGAATTTTCCTGTGAAGCAGTGAACAGGATCAAACTCAGCCTCATGAAGACAAAATGAGGATATACTTGAATAAATAAGTAGCAGCTCCGGTCTAGAAAAGTGACACCCTCAACCCCCGTTCGTTGTGCTGACCTCAAGATACCCTCTATCTGCAAATGGTGGCTGTTTCTCGGTCGGTAAAGCTTGCTTGCGCCTTCCGTCATGGAGTTTTTTGTTCATCTTAAGTGTTTTGGGTATAAATCTTAATTTTTGGGTCAGAGGTGCAAGAAAAACTGTGGGGTTCACCATGCAGTTTTCGATATGTGCGTAGACATAAGTATTCAAGGAAATATTGAATTCAAGGAATAAATATAAGATGTTTCACGGTTTCTTTTAGTGTGGACTCGTGTGGATGGATTCAGTAATGGATGTGTGCTGAAGGAGTGAGGTTTGAAAGGGAATCCAATAGGACAATATGAAAGAAGCGTCTTACGTTGGTTTGGGTATGCTGAGATCGAGTGTGTGT
Source organism: Timema douglasi (assembly GCA_901482245.1). Taxonomy (NCBI): domain Eukaryota; kingdom Metazoa; phylum Arthropoda; class Insecta; order Phasmatodea; family Timematidae; genus Timema; species Timema douglasi. The sequence continues at coordinate 10,292 of CABEEJ010008265.1, forward strand.
GGATCCAAACGAAGGGGTAGGCCATGTAAAGACGAGGTTAAATATGGTAGACAAATGTGTGAAAAAGAGAAACATAAAGAGTCTTAAGACTAAAAGAGCATGTATAATTTGGTGTATGGATGTTGTTGAAGTGAAAGGAGTATGCGAGGATAGGGAAGAGTTAAGAGAGTTAGTGAAGAAGGATTAAGTAAGGAGTTGTTGTTTTTGTGAGTTGTAAACACAGTTTTTTGCCTATCCCATAAGAGAACGGTGGTATTAGGTATGTATGTATGCAATATAAGATGTATGGAAATAACAAAATTAGTAAAAGTAGAGTGGAGAAACTATGGATGGTTTGTGGGAGCTTTGATAGGCTTGTAAGTCTATCAGGGCATAAAAAAAGGGTATTGATATCTGCTCTAAATGGTTCTTTCTCTATCCCTACCCCCGTAATTGTAAATATGCGTATGGTCCGGCCGCGTAAATTCGTGGAGCACGGAAACAAATAACGTGTAAACAATAAAAACAATTGAGTTGATGAACGGGCGCATTAAAGCCCTTAAACAATGCAACCTCGATGTAAATAGCCTTGACCTCTAAAAAAAAAAAGACGTAGAGAATTCTTTAACGGTGCGGACATGGTTTCAGACTAAGTGACTTAGTTACAGGAACTTTTTTTTTATGGAGGTACTTAGCGACAAGGTTCGAGGCCGACCATTTGTGTCAATAGGCGCGGCAGGTGGTATATGGCTGAAAGAGTATACTCGCCTCAACGTAAGATTGACCTGATAAGGAAGTTACTTACCTGTGACGTAGCTAGAGATGAACATTTTCCGGGAAATTTTGAATCGGAAAATTGTCTGCAATCATGGCTTGCGGTGGAGGAATTAAATTGTATTATTATTATTATTATTATTATTATTATTATTATTATTATTATTATTATTATTATTATTATTAGCACCGCGTCTTACTACCCGTTCGGGTTATACGCACTTACGCTAATGTGTAATGGTAGGGTGATTGTGAGATGAAATGGAGGACCTACAGTTTAACGTGGGATCCGAACCACGGTGGAGGTCTGGCATTCCTCACATTCACAAGTTGTGATTAATACACATCTTGTCAGAGGTGAAGTAAGGGTTTGGCAATCAGATAAATCTGTGCTGGGACCGAGGATTTAGCCCCGGACCCCCAGCACAGTAGTCTGACACCTTACCCCTAGACCGCCAGGTCACCCGATTAAATTGTAGAGGTGGCACCTTGAGCCTATCATACTTCACAATATAGTGTGCTGAGAGACGAGTGGGTTATAAAAAGGGGGTGGGGGAGTAGTAGATAGGAAGCATGGTGGATAAGGGGGGGGGGGACAATTGTTGGGCTGGCCTTAAAATTATTTTTATTAACTTATTGATGATATAAAATTGAACTAAGATTTATGCACATAACGGGTATACAAAGGCTCGTATTCATTTGTTTCTTTATTAATTTTTTTTTAGCATCTCGTCTTACTACGCATTCAGGTTGTACGCCTATGTACTAATTACGATAATGCGTTAGGGATAAAGAAGGTTGAATTTAGATTAATTGTACCTGAATTAGCATTTAGTGAGAGTGGAAAACCACTCTCAATGCACCCGGCCGGGATCGAACACCAATCTCCCTGTCATCGGCAGATTGCGAGGGTAGCGCCTTAGACCGTGTGGCCACTGAAGCTAGTTTGATGATGTTTCTTGTGTTAACGTTATTAGGAGAAATTAATCTTAAGTACAATTATTGACATTTGGAATATCTATATATCTGTTACATTAGTTCCATTTAATCAATTAAAAATAATTATTTTACATAAATAATCATTGAAAATTTTCCGTTTTGGAAAATTTTTCCTGAAAAAAGCACAAATCTTTCAAACAAAAGGTGTCCAACCTACCATCATACATTTCCCTTCATTTAGGGGTTGCACTTAATAATGATCGAAGTGTTTGTTGACCCCCCAAACCCCCCGAGTAATGATCTTCCTACGTCGAGGAGAGTATACGTAAGCACTTGAAGTCATCTTAGAACTGGTAACCTACTTTGTGAAGAGGATGTTCCTGGTGTCGTGTATGTAAGTTTAGTTAGGCTGGAAGGAGACGCAAGCTAAGATCAGAAACTCAGAATTTTCTTAAGTCTGGGAAAACACAAAATTTTCAATTTCAAATCTAGTAATTTAAAATAAATAGGCCTATAGTTAGAATCGAATCCAAATCAAATATTTCATAGGGAAAATGTTTAGAATTGAACAAAAGTGAAAATGTTTCAAACCTAATGTTTGGTAATTAAAATATTTTGAATCGAATTTAAATCTAATATTTCATAAAGAAAATGTTTAGGATTGAAAATTTCCCAGTAAAAATGTTTCAAATCAAATGTTTATTAATGAAAATGTTTTGAAACGAATATTTCATAAGGAATTTTTTTTGAATCGAATACTTTTTAATGAAAATGTTTCAAATTGAATACTTCATAATAAAAATGTTTCGAATCGAATGACTACATAATATTGAAAAAAATTTCGAATCAGAAATTTCAATGTGAAAATTTGTCTGATCGAATTCAAATCTAATTTTTAGTAATGAAAATATTTTGAATCGAATCTAAATTGAATATTTTATAGTTAAAATGCTTCAAATCGTGAAGGCCTATTTCATAATTAAAATGTTGTTGTATCGGTTCTAGATTTAAAACAGTTAGTTTGTATAAGGACCCATTCTGAAAGGGGGAAAATTACTTGGGTGGTTTTCCGTCATATTCCTCATAATTTATTATCAATCTCTTCGTGTTTTCAAGGTCGTAGAAGTGAAGATGTTGCGAAGTTGAACTTCTCTAATTGGATCAGAGATTGCTGTGTCATCTACTATTCCAACAGATGCTGCTAGCGAGAAATGATTCATCGACAGAATAATAAATGATATACATTTTAAATTAACTAATTAAATTTATAGGTTTTTTTTGTCCAATATTTTACTACTACAGTCCAAGTTTCATAGGAAGAACCTTAGCTGACAATTAGAAAAGTTAATAGATCTACTTTCATGTATTCATACATTAAGTCATGTGATATGCAGCTGCCACTTTTGATAAATATTATCAACTCAACCCCCATACCTTCATCCCTCTCAACCTCGTAAAATAATGTCATCGAACATAGCTCTAGAAACCCTTATTTGGTTTAAATTTTCTACTATTCCTTAATAACAATAATAATAATAATAATTATAGCTCTCTTTTTCTCTTGTTTCATAAACCCTTCACACGATGCGACAATCCGTCTTTTTACGGTAGGAGTGTAGAGGACGCGTTAAAGGATAAATGTCCTTGCAATTTTTAGAAAACTTTTTTTCCTCGCCAATAAATATAAATAAAATATTACTCCAGTAGAAAACATAAAGTATAATTTTTAGAACACTTTTTCTCCTCGCCAATAAATATAAATAAAATATTACTTCAGTAGAAAACATAAAGTATAATTTTTAGAACACTTTTTTTACCTCGCCAATAAATATAAATAAAATATTACTCCAGTAGAAAACATAAAGTATAATTTTTAGAACACTTTTTTTCCTCGCCCATAAATATAGATAAAATATAACTCCAGTATAAAATATAAAGTATAATTTTTAGAACACTTTTTTTTCCTCGCCAATAAATATAAATAAAATATTAATCCGGTAGAAAACATAAAGTTTAATTTTTTTGAAAAAAAATTTTCCTCGCCAATAAATATAAATAAAATCTTACTCCAATAGAAAACATAGAATTTAGTTTTCTTCACATGGTGATATCGACAGTTCTTGAATATATGTCAAGGGTGTCCTGGAATTTAATGACAACTTTTTGTCTTCATTTAAAAAGTTTGTCATCTCTTGTCGCTCTGCTAATGACATATTAAAAGAATGTTTATGTCACCATATGAGGAAAATTAATACCTATGTTTCTACTGACCAGTATTTGATTTATTTTGGTAAAAAAATTTTTTTTAAAAACTTGCAATAACAATTACCTTTTGTCGCTTCCTATGCACTCCCATCTTAAAATCATGAAACTAGAAAAACTGGTCTATGTCAGGCGGTCACTTTCATTTGACCTTAAGTGTTATGAAACATTTATGGTGAGATTTGATCATGTGAAAGTCTTTCATTCCGTAATTTACGGGTGGGTACTGGTGCTGGTGCTTACTGACAACTGACAACTTTAAAAAGTTACCAGACAAAATTATGTATCCCCACACCGTATCATATGATCTGAAAAAACATGTGTTTAGCAGATGTAACTTTTGACAGTAAAAATGTGGGTATATAACTAAATTTTGACTGTCAGAAGTCAGCTGTGAGCTGTCAGTCAGCACCAAAGAAGCCATGGGGCTACTGTACCAAGGGTCGACTAAAAAAAATTGTTGTTTTAAATGAACGGAACAAAACATAGAAATAAATTATGCAAAAATTCCGTGAGTTTGCCTTTATAGTGCAATTTACCATTTTAATACCACAGAGATGTTTATAGCTAGTGAGTTGAATGGTAAAAGGGACCAAGCCTATCCACCCCTCAAACCATTCGGCCCAGTTCTTAATGAAAATTAATTTTATTGATAAAAGAAATAAAATATTTCTATGGCTCCGATAGATACATTTAGTTTATTTATCTACATAATAGTAAACACAACCATTCTTGAATATGTTTCATAGATATCGTGTAATTTTATTAATAACTTTTTTAAGTGAAAAGAAAAAGCTAATATCGAAATCTTTTTTTTTAATGTTACATTAATTACGAAAATAACTGGCATCAACTCACTTTCGTTTTCATGCTACCTTAAACGCTCTACAAAATAGGATGTGTTATTTATTATAACTCTAATTATAATTATTATGATTATTATTGTACAGTAGCCCCATGGCTTCTTTGGTGTTGACTGACAGTTCACAGCTGACTTCTTACAATCAAAATTGTGGTATATACTTACATTTTGACTGTCAAAAGTGACAGCTGCTAAACACATGTTTTTGCAGATCATATGGTTCGGCGTGGGGATACATAATTTGGTCTGGTAGTTTTTCAAAGCCATCATCTGTCAGCTGTGAGCTGTCAGTCAACACCAAAGAAGTCATGGGGCTACTGTAGTAGTACTAGTAGTATCTGTAGTACATTCTTTGAATGTAAATCGATATACATAGTTTCCTAATATGTGTGTGTGTCTTTCCCAACCCTCCGGAATTACCTAGATGACAGTGGCGTAGCGTCAGGGCAAGCAATGCTTGCTTTTGCTTGAATATATGTGATTATTTTATTTAATGTTTGCAAATATATTCTCCTGGTAATAATTTAAATGTTATTCAAGTATCAGAGGGTTTGAAAAAAAAAATCTCATACATGGCAGTGACCGTAACATGAATGTAAGACGAGCACTAGTCCATCTAGTGGTGGTTTGAAGGTCGTCCCATTGCTCTAGCTAGTGTAGTTCTTATTTGTGACGTCATAGAATTCGGAGGGGTGAGAAGGGGAAGAGCTGCGAATGTCAGGTATAAATGCAAGCAGCCGATCTACGACTTCTCTTGCCCGAAAGGTGGCGAGTAGAACCGAAGTCACTACCCTTCTCTTCCCCTTTCAAAACATAGGCGGATGGTTTGGGATGAAAGGGGAAACTAATATAGTGTCACCTTACTGACCCTGTCCCTACACATCTTTAAGCCCGGTACAAACGACACAACTTCTTGTATTATTATTATTATTATTAGCACCGCGTCTTACTAAGCATTCGGGTTATACGCACTTACGCTAATGTGTAACGGTAGGGTGATTGTGAGATGAAATGGAGGACCTGCAGTTTAACGTGGAATCCGAACCACGGTGTAGGCCTGGCATTCCCCACATTCACAAGTTGTGATTAATACACGTCTTGTCAGAGGTGAAGGAAGGGTTTGATTTGGTAATCAGATAGATCTGTGCCGGGACCGAGGATTGAACCCCGGCCGCCAGCACAGAAGTCTGACACCTTACCCCTAGACCGCAAGGTCATCAACTTCTTGTACATAAAGATGTATTGTATACAATTTTAGGAAATAGAACGCGTCCCATATCAGCCATTTTTCTTGTACAATTTTTGAGTTGTAAACATGAAAATTTCGTCTGCTGGACAGTTTATTTTTTAAAGAGTAAGTGTAAAGAAAACAGCTAAATGCTTGAAAACAAACAAGTAATTATTATTGAAGGAGTTTAACCCCAAATATAAAGGTTATCAACTGTTTAAAATAATATTTTTTTTAAATCTATTTTTTTCTCCATAATATTTAGGAATGAATAAGAAAATATATACATGAAATGCCAATATTTTCCCAATCATTCTATCATTATTTTTCCATAAAAAGACTAGAACGACATGTTTTTTTCAACTATTGTATGCAATCTCAAATACCATGTGAACAGTCACTGACTAAAATTTGTATGCAATCCATCTTTTTGTACAAGAAGTTGTGTCGTGTGTACCGGGCTTTAGAGTTTGGTAGAGTTTATTGTAGCAGGTGCTTTTGTTTTGATGTGTGTATTAGTGAGAAAGCTAACAACGAAAAATTATAAGTATATGTCTACAATAAGTAATAACACGATAATGTAAATCACAGTACAGAAGGACGCCCAAAGCCACAACTATAATTTTAAAAAAAACTCCAAATAGCTTCTTAAAGCATAAATAATTAAATAATTAAAATCCAGGGCCTCACCTTTTGACCTTTTTTCCAAGCTTGCCTAAGTATTTTGGTCACGAGACGCTACTGTGCCGTACAACATTATAGAATAGCTAATATTGCTTACGCAATTAGTGAAAAATGTACAATTTATTTCAAAAAAAGGCTTAAAACTGAAATTTGGGTCATTATCAGGGGCACACCCAGAAATTGAAGGAGGGGCAACTGATCAAGGTTGTAACCAGAATTAAATTTAGGAGGGTAAGGAGGTTGGAGAGGATATTTTGCAAAATTAAGTGTTTTTTAAGGAGTTTGCCTTCCAGCCCAAAAGGGAGTTTAAGGAGCCTCTCTATTGAAATTTAAAAAATTTGGATGCACATAGAAGCTATTTGGGGGGACAATTCCTCAGAAAGACTTTGAAATTTAAATACCTCTAGAAGTACTTTGAAGTGATCCACACATGAAATTTTTTTAGAAATTTGTCTCTTTTAATTTGAATGGTCTTTGCCTCAAAAATGTTTGAAATAACATGCCTATAAAAGCTATTTAAAATGGCCCTAATAGCATTTTTTTTTTCAAACTAGATTCCCGTAAAATATATTTGGAATGATCCTTCGCTGACAAAAAAAAAAAAATTAGTTACCTACTATATTTAAAAAATAGATTAAATGCATTCAACACTTGATTTTAAAGTTTAAATGCATTCAAACCTAGGTTTTAAAGTTCAACTTGATATATTATTATTAGCACCGCGTCTTACTACCCGTTCGGTTTATACGCACTTACGCTAATGTGTAATGGTAGGGTGATCGTGAGATGAAATGCAGGACCTACAGTTTAACGTGGAATCCGAACCACGGTGGAGGCCTGGCATTCCCCACATTCACAAGATGTCTTGTCAGAGGTGAAGGAAGGGTTTGGTAATCAGATAAATCTGTGCCGGGACCGAGGATTGAACCNTGAAATGGAGGACCTACAGTTTAACGTGGGATCCGAACCACGGTGGAGGCCTGGCATTCCCCACATTCACAAGATGTCTTGTCGGAGGTGAAGGAAGGGTTTGGTAATCAGATAAATCTTTGCCGCGACCGAGGATTGAACCCCGGCCGCCAGCACAGAAGTCTGACACCTTAACCCTAGACCGCCCGGTCACCATTTTGATATACCTCATTTAAATTTAATGTATATGTTTTTATTAAAATTATTTGGATATCGGTGGGAAGCAAACTACACCATTAGAGTCCCCCTCTACCCAGGCGGTGCTCCTGGTTTTCAGTATCATAATATATGCGATATCACACTTCTGAGTGTAAATCAGTTGTACTTAATGGTTACATCTCGCGTTGTAGCTATCTCCTTCCACGTCCTGTCTCTTTCCCTAGAATCCTTGTATAAAAGGTTCCGTAAATCGTACAAAACGGTGTGTTCCTTCACGAAATCTATATTTTTCCACGTCCATAGCCCAGGAAAGTTTGTTCACATAAACAACTTGTCATCGGGCTCACTAGTGGATCTGTAAAGAAGTGATCTCATTCATATGACAGGATCGCAACGCGCCAGTGTGGGGACTTCCACACGATAGTGCTTACTAATAATACCACATCATCGTCATTTATTCTGATAATCTAATAAAAAAAAAACTCTAAAATATTTTACACTAAGCTGTATTGAGTACTTTAAACTCGGCTTAAATGGCCAAATTCATTTCCACATAACAGTATTTTGTTTGAGAAGTGAAGATTTTTTTTCTAAGATAATTTTTTTTAAAGTTAATAGCTTTAATTTGATCAAAATGTTATAGTAAATATTTACCATCTGTATATCACTTTCCTCCTTTATTTTTAATTAATTAAATCTACTAGGAAAAAAACAACGAAAACATGCTTTTAGACTTTGCTGGTAGCTACATAAAATTCTACCTCAATCTAATGTGCATTTTACTTATCAAAATCAACAGTAAGAATAACTCGCTTCGGTGGTCGAGTGATCTAACGCGCTACTCTCGTGTTGGACTAGATTTCCGAAGATGTGGTGATCGGGGCTCGATCCCGGTCGGGTGCACTGAGGGTGGTTTTCCCTAAATGGCCCTCCTTACAAGCAAATACGTGTGCACTTCCTCTAAATCAAGCCTTCCTATTCCCTAATCAATTAGTGTAATTAGTAGTAGATAGGCGTATAACCCGAACGAATAGTAAGACGCGGTGCTAAATATAATTTAAAAAAATTAAATTATGTGTTGAAGTTCTAGACATGTCAGCACTAAGACAACGCACCCGAATAGTGTCGGAATGATACGAGAGCGTACTCCGTCCACGGTTCCTTCCACAACCCCCGCCCACCTGCGCACCCGAATAGTGTCGGAATGATACGATAGCGTACTCCTCCCACGGTTCCTTCCACAACCCCCGCCCACCTGCGCACCCGAATAGTGTCGGAATGATACGAGAGCGTACTCCTCCCACGGTTCCTTCCACAACCCCCGCCCACCTGCGCAACCGAATAGTGTCGGAATGATACGAGAGCGTACTCCTCCCACAGTTCCTTCCACAACCGCCACTCCCTCAGGCACGCCGTGACGCTCCGAAAGGAAATAATTCTTCTCTAGAAACCTCGAAGGTTCCGATACGGAAATATCACAAGGCAGCTGTAGTGGGCGTTACACTATTTGATTTCCTAAGAAGTAAACAACGGAAAATTTTCTTCTTGGCAACGCGGTTTCGCACCGTGGGCGATAATATTAATAGGATAGTTCACGGGCACAGACAAGGTCTACACCAAACCCACATCCTCCCGGTTAAAATGGCTGCGCTCACTGGGAAAGCTTGAGTCCTTCAACATATGAAGCACCACGTGCAGTCTGAATTTACAACATTTCTATCAAGAGGATATTAAACCGGCTTTTACAAAGCTAGGTTCAGGTAGCTGCCCCATCTACCTACCCATAAATCAACCCCCCCAAATTATATATATATATTTATATATATAAATATGTATGTATATTTATATATAAAGCTATAAATATTTGTAAAAAAATCTAAATATATATATAAATATAAATAAATATCTAAATATATTTATGCATAAATTTATATACATTATATAATATATTTATGCATAAATTTATATACATTATATAATATATTTATGCATAAATTTATATACATTATATAATATATTTATGCATAAATTTATATACATTATATAATATATTTATGCATAAATTTATATATATTTATAAATATACATATATATTATATAAATTATATATATTTTGTATATTTTATAAATAAATATGTAAATAAATACCTAATATATTAATATTATGTAAATAAATACATGATAAATATACATATATATATAGAGAGAGAGAGATACAGAAAGAGATAGACAGCGAGAGAGAATGAACTTAAGACGGGTTTTCACAAACACACGCTGAAATTAAAATCCACCTCAACGAGGATTCAAAACAGGATCTCTCAAAGACGACGGTGATCATGAACTTGAAAGAGAAAAAAAAAAGCACCTGAGCGAGCTAAACCACGGTCGAGGCCGTGTGTGACGGGTCTTGGCGACGAGAGATATCTCAAGGTCAATAATGATGTCCCGATAACTAAACCGAGCCTATCTGTCCTGCCTCCCTCTGCGTCTACACCAGTCCAAACTTAGGCTGGGCTCATAATTTATAAATTAACACACATGACGTGTGCGAAGCACGCGCTACAGAAGTAGAGATGGAAACTTTCCGGGAAATTTTGAATAGGAAAATTTTCCGCAGTGTCGGCTTGTGGTTGTGGGGTTAAATTGTAGAGGTGACGCTTAGAGCCTATTGTACTTCAAAATATAGTGTGTTAAGAAACGAGTGGGTTATAAGAAAGGGGGAGGGGGCACAGGGGTGGTGGAAGGGTAGATAGGAAGTGGGGGTAGCGGGTGAGAGACAAATGTTGGGCCAACCTTAAAATTATTTTAATTAACTTATTGATGATATCACATTTAATTATGATTTATGAACATAATGGGTATACAAAGGCTTGTATTCATTTGTTTCTTTACTCCTTTTATTTTAGCACTATTCTTTATTGCAACAAAGAGAAACATTATTTCATTTACATACAAACGCAGCATCATGCTATTAAAAAACTTCCTCGTGGCTTTGATCGAAGCAAAAGTGTCTATGACGTCATCATAATGGACATGATTCAGCGCATTACTCTTAATGTATATTAATTAAAAAGATTAAAGTGCTTTTGAGACAGCGTTGATCGCAGATAGGTTCTAACTCTTTTAAGAGCATAAAATTATGTTTCAACACTTGTTTTAGATATTGGTAAAGTAAAGAAAATCTTAATAATGGTTTCCAGATCTGGAAATTTCTCTTTCAAACCGTCACCGTCCACAAGCAGTTTGTAGCAATCTCCCGACAGGACTAAGGCTTGATCTTGATCCACGAGGTTCACAAAACAATGGATGTGCTGCAGTTCAGCACAGAACAGTTTCTATCTCTATAATTAGAACATACCTTGAAAATATGGCTGAGGTCACATTTCAGCTCAAGCTCATCAGCAAAATCTCCTTTGAATAGATCGAATACGTATCCTAGCTTTACTTTTATTTTCTCCAGCTCAACTATCAGGTTGTCGTCAAATATTGCATTCAGTATCTCCTCTCGAATCTTTTCTTTTCCCTCCGGATGAACTTTACGTCATCAAAGAAAAGCTTCAGAGACTTGAATAGATCTATTGCCATCTTCATGTTTCCATCTTCTTTCTGGAAGGATTTGCTGACTTTGTCGATCCGTTGCAACAGCCGGTAACACAAAATAATCATGAAGGCAGTTTTATATTGGTCAAAATTGTCTGACGATGATTTTGCGTCTGTTTTGGCTAAAGGCTTTTCAGTTTCATACCCAGAAAGTTTAATTAATACCGATTGCTGTTCTATTTTCACTATAGGCTCCTCGTAAGGCTGATACAGCATCAGCTCTTGCTGACCATCGAGTGTAACTCCGCTCCTCAATTTATGTGCGCTCTGCGGCAAACAATTTGTCAACAAACGAATATTGCGTAAAGATTTAGCATTCAGCTTTATCGTAGTTAGATCTAGTTCAACCTTGTCTACATTATTATTATTATTATTATTATTATTATTATTATTATTGTTATTATTATTATTAGCACCACATCTTGTAGCATAGCCCAGAGGTCCGTGGATCGAAACCACGCTCTGCTACCACGAGAGTTGTAGTATGTAAATTAGACAAATTGGACAGCTACAATTAAATATCAAAATTTTGATAATTTATGAAAGAAAGAAGTAATATTAACATATTTAAAACTAATCTACCTCAAAGTTTATTTTCCCTGACTAGATGCAGTCAGATACAATCACGTGTCTCCCTAAATTGAAACACGTGGTTGTCCAAAAAAATATTGCCTTTTGATAAATACTGTAGCAGATATCAAAGAAGAGAATTAACATTATCATATTTATGAATAAAATACTTTAACTCATACCCTTTACCATTGGATGATGTCGGATAAATGTACATACTCTTGCTCAGCTAGCATAGAACTCTCTATCTGCGAGCCTAATAATGTAGTTCCGCCATTGAAGACGGCTGTGAGACAAATACAAAATGTCGTCTAGTTAAAGGTGAAACATTTTCCAGAATAGTCACTACTATTTCTCTTTCTTCTAAACTGAGTTCTAGAATTTTAGCTGCCTCTGAGACAGATATTATGAAATTTCTAAATGACTCCTGAGGTTGCTGAAACCTATTTACAAACTGAATCTTCAAACTAGTCTTAGCCCTAGGTGGGATCAATATGTTTAGAATTTTGTGCCTACAATTCCTCCGTGATAGACCCTCATTTAAACATTCGACTAAAAGTTGCGTTAAATATCCCCTCATCTTGCTTAGACACAATGTGAGAAATTCAATTTCATTATCAATATTTAACTCGTAAAATGTATTAATTTCTAAAGTAAATTTAAATAATATTTCATTATTCTGACCATCACAATGGGGTACTTTTTCTAGAAAACGTGATAATACTTTAGCTTTAGTACTTTCAGAAATACTATTTGCTGTCTGAGATGTCTTTACATTACTGGTTTGGTCAGTAATCGGTAGAGTTTCTAATTCTTTATTAATCTCATTCAACCTTTTACTGATTGTATTAAGTTGTTGTACTACAGGGGGAGTGTTAGAAATCCTAGACCCAGCTTGTTGAGAATTTAAAAACTTAAGAGTGGTCCGTAGCTCACTCACCGAGGCGTCCTCGTCTACAACCCATCCCTTCTCTCAAATTGCTGTAACTAACTCAGCTTGTGATATCAGTTGAGTAACTTCAGAGTCCTCAATAGGGGTTGATGTTCTTCAGAAATATTGAGTTCAGCGTTGACAGAACCCTCGCCTTCCATGATGAGTCAGTACATGAAAAAGTCAGAACACAAGTTTATAAACAAGATATAAATAACATATTTTTAAATATATTAATGTAGATTAACTCAATCAAGCAAGACTGATAGTTATTTAAATTCGCGCAGATTGTGACCATACAACATGGCGAACGGTAGGTGTTTTCTAAAGTATAAAACAATTAAGTAGTTATTAACAAAAGGTATCGAACAAGATATACATATAAATTTTAATCAGTTAGCTTGACTGGGTCTTAAGACAAAATCCTTAAAACACTTTGGATAATGATAAACCATAGAAAGATCTGTAGATAACAATGTTCGATGGCTAACAAACAGGTGTCAACAAAAATAGTACTATGGCTGGTCTCTTTCCCTTTCGGTACTGCCAGAGCATTCAATAGTACAAACAATTCTAATTGCAATTACACTAAGAGCAACATAAAAACAATTGGAGCCAACAAAACAGGCAAAGACAAAAGGGTATTATTTGCGCGGACAAGTTAATACCGCACGTGAAGCGTGACTACTTGACCAACTCAAAACATATATCTCCATTAACCCAACTGTGATTTGGAAGACAAGACAGACAGCCTGGTTGTAGCCATCCAAATATTAAACAGATGCACATGACGTCCACGGCATCATGAGAAACATTGGCTCAAAATAAATAAATGGAACTTGTGGAGGTTTGTAAGTCTTTGACTAAGACATTACTGCATTCCAAGCCAAAGGCTCATAATGTAAAGCCTGTATCATAAGGATACAGAGAAACATAGTTGCTAGGACTGATATACTAAATCTAATACTAGTCCAAATGAGACTTGTCCTTCAGAATGGAGGACACAATATTTAGCCAATTAAATAAAAATTTTCCATCTTGAAGTCAACAAGGCTTGAAATGGATTAACTGTCCATTCGACATAATATTAAACTAACAAACAAAAAGAAGGTCGACTTCGACTATAGACACAGAACATTGTCTAGCTTTTTTTAAACAGAAAACTAGACTCTAAGTCATAAGAACTTAACGATGTTGCCAGGATACTTAAGTATTTGAAGTATATCCTCCTGGCCAGCGTGGTGGTGGATCTGACGGTCAACACTTCATGGTCGTCGTTTACTTCGTTGCGTGACGTTGTAGAAGTTCCTCCTTCGACGCTGGAATGTAGTAGAATGGGTATCATGTGATTCTGAGAAGCAGCCTTATATACTCTAAAATCTGACATGAACGGAACAAAACAAAAAGGGTGATAAACTCAGAAATATAGAAAAAGAGAGAGAGGGGCGAAGGCGGGGGGAATAAAAATGACGCAGGAAGAGCCGCTTGCGGGGAAGGGGGAAAACATGGTTCCTTGGACTGCCGCTAGTCTTTTCTAACGAGAAGTGGGTCACTGGGTCGATTTCAATCTACACTTCTTTCTTCGTCAGTTGTAGTTATGATAGCATGTGTAGCTGCAGCTAGGCCGCCATCATTGAATAATTTTCTTGTCTAACACGTGGCGAATAAATCCAAGAACATCTTGAAATGGTGAGTAGATACCAAAGCATCTT